>VZSE01006753.1:184174-248761 GCA_013398275.1 Promerops cafer
GCGGTACCAGGAGTGGCGGCGGGAGCGGGTCTGGGCTGCGAAACAGGCCGGGGGGAAACGCTGCTCGGACAAGCAGCTCCGGGAGAGGGCCCATGGGAGGCCACGAAGATGCTGAGGGGACTGAAGCATCTCTCTTACGACGGAGCTGCGGAGCTGGGCTGTTTAGTCTAGAGAAGGCCGAGAGGGGATCTCATTAATGCACATAAATATCTGAAGGGTGGGTGCCAAGAGGGGGGTGCCAGACTCTTTCCGCTGGTGCCCGGCAATGGGGTGAGGAGCAGTGGCCGTAAACTCACAGGCAAGAAGTTTCACCAAAACAGGAGGAAGATCTTCCCTGGAACAGGCTGCTCACGGAGATCCATGGAGTTTGCCTTCCTGGAGACATTGAAAGACCACATGGACACATTCCTGCTCTATTATTTGCACCTAGTAACCTGCTTCAGGCACCCTGCCTTGGCAGAGTGGTTGGACTAGAGGATCTCCACAAAGTCATCCTGGGCACCCCTACGACAGGGCCCCATGTACACGGTTTTATGCAAAAGCAAAAGGAAAGGTGAAGGAAAGGCCTGGCCGAGGAAGCTGCAGGCACCAGATTCAGTGGAGGTCACAGAACAAAAGTAGGTCTATAAATTTGAGAGACAAGTTGCAGCTGCAGCTTTTTTCAGAGTAAGGTGTTTTCCACATTTTAAAGGTTTAACAACAACACTGGATACTCATGTGTTCCCAGATTATGGAGACCAGACTCTATTTAGTGAACCTGGCAGCCAAATCTGAATCACAGCCAAGGAAGTGTAAAGGCAGGGGAGAGAACAGGACAGGTCACCCTGCTGAAGTAAAGCTAACTGGGCTGGAGAGGACTTCCAGGTGCAAGCGGCAGCGCCAGGTTCTGGTAGGAGTGACAGGATGAGAACTGAACTGAAGCAGCAGGCAGCAGCTCCCTGCAGGAAACCTTCCCGCTGAGACAAGCTCCAGAAGGAAGAGGAGTCCCATCTAGAGGTGTAAATACACAAAGAAAGTGAGAGAGAAAGCATCGAGGCAAGTCTCTGCAGGTAGACAAAGCAGACACGCAGCCAGGAGTGGTTTCCACTACCACAAATGCTGCGGATGCCCCTGAGTGGGGTGCCCTTGATCCCTGTCATAGCAGCTGGAATCTGAGCAATGCAGGTTTAGTAACAGCAATCCCAGGCATTTAGGTTTGTTATCTGGCTTTTACTTTGTTTTACATGTTTTGAATTTGTGGAATTATGCTGGCCTGTGGAAAAAGCAGTCCAAGTCCAACTGGACGTGCTGAATTAGTAAAGGTTAGTCCTCAGCTTCTCATCTGAGTATGGTTTACTATGAAAATTAAGCCCTCAAGAAAGGTTACTTTGGGAGGTTTCCAGGGAAGGAAAGCAGCTGAGCTAACAAAAAATACTCTGACAGTCGATATAATGGCACAGGTGTGGGTGCGTCCAAAAAAATCCAGATTAATGAACACTTAGGGCCAGTCAACTTAGTTGAAGTTAAGTGCTCAAGGTAAAGGAGACCTTGACAGGATTAACTTCTCTCCTCTGACTGCTCCTTATGTCCTCACAACCAAGCTACAAATCCCACCTTGCTGGACCTTACTGCATACCATATTGGAGATGTTGGCCTTTCCCATCTCTCCACCAGCTAAACTGTTCCATTGACTTATTTTGCTTCCTCTTCTCTGTTTTCTACAAAGAGGACCCGTGACAATGCCATGCAGCAGACAGCTGGGCCCTGCTCAGTAATTTTGCACTAGTGAAAAGCAGAATAAAGTGAGAAACTGCTATGAGGTGATAAAACCCAAAAAGCCAGTGTGGGACAGAGATACCAAAGAGAGGAGATACAAAAAGAGCTGTATTATCAATGATACTACAATGCACTCCAGTCAGTACAGAAACTAAACCCAGCATTTATTGTTGTTAGAACGGGATCAACAGGCTTCAACTGGTCTGCTGGCCATTTCAACTGTCTTCTAGTTTTGATCTGGTAAAGTAAATTATCTTCAAATACGTTCATGTCTTCACTTGTTAAATTGCTTTTACACACAGTCTGGAAAACAAAGATCAGTCCATGAAGACTTTTGTTCTTCAGTCTTTTTGCCCTTTGCTTGAGTCTTCTCTGCCAACTGCTAGTTTTTACTTTGCTTTAAAAGACTGAGCAGAAGCTTCCAATTTCTTTATAAAATGTTTCTTTGTGTTTAGCTTATTGGAAGAAAGTGACATTTCTGTAGGTTTTTTAGTTTATGATGACCTTTCCAAATTCCAAAGCATCTGTGTCTAAACTGTGATGAAGTTTTGTATTTCTACAATTTTGTGCTTGTTTTGACTTCCTTACTTTTTACCAAAGTCTAATAGTAATTTTTCATCCTTTGGTTCTGTCATACTGGGTAATATGCATACCCTGTAAGTTTGCCAGTGATTTTCCACGCTGCAGTGGTGTTACTCTGTAGCTGAACAACATTAAATATAGAACTATATTGAATTAGTTGGGTTTTGCAAGCCTGTGCTACACTATATAGATTTTGCATCTATTAGTGTTTTATCACAGATGCCCAGAACACTCTCAGAAGTGTCCTGAGCTGAAACCTAAAGGTTTTCACAAGAACCAGGAATTTCCTGTACTCACTGCCTTGACTTTGATCAATTGCTAATGTAACTGGGAACTTGAGATCCAAAAGTGCTTGATCATCAGTACTACAGTCACTGTATTTCCACAAGCCAACATTTCTGGAAAGCTGTTAGGGCAGTTCACATTTTTCAAAGGTACACAAAGTCTTGTAGAAGTACAGATCCATATCAATGTACTATTTCTTTCTTCTTGAAACTGCAGTTACCCTTTCTAGCATCAGAATTTGGGCACACAGTCTGGATTCATTATTTGCAAAGCCTCTTCTTCAGTTTTCTCTCCAAAACTGTCCAGCCTTTCCAGATTCCATGGAAAATCCGATGTAGCTTGATATAACATTCATATTCTCTTGGACTCAATGGTGACTGGAGTCCCAAGAGCACATTCTTCATGAAATCTAGTCTCTAGACTCACTAGCAGCTCCTGTGACTGTCTTCATGTTTTTCCTCCTATCCCTCCAATCACAGCTTCTCTGAAAAAGACTTTACCCTCAGCCAAGCTTTGCCACAAACCTTTGGTTTTTGGCCCATTGCCCTGCTCTCTATATTCTCCTCCCTGCGTTGCGGATGTATGTAAACATACATTTTACTATTATTTCTATAAAAATAATAATCACAAATCAACTTTTGCAATTCAGATCCCATTTTGTTCCAAGCAACCCTTACCCTATAAATTTATGAGGAAACTTTATGAGCCTTGTTCATCCTTAATGTGGCTATAGCAGGATGATAAATACTGTCCTAATCTCATTCTCCTCCTTCCATTTTCAATTGAGGTGAGAACACACTCTTCTCCTAATTCAGACGTATATCCCATGCAAGGTCTTCTGCTTTGAATTCTCACTATGTCCTCCCATCCAAGTTCTGACTCAAGCCTTGCTAAGTTTTTTTCTGTGTAACACATCAAAGATATGAACTTTCTGATCCATCACCTTAGCCAAACTATTCCACCTAGGTATTGTCATTCTTCGTTGTCTCTGGTTGTGAAAAAGGTAGTATTGCACTTTTCACGTCCATTCAGAGTGCTTCTGGAAAGGCATTTTCTTTGTGAGTGATTGCCCTTGCTGTGTCACTTCAAGCTTTGCATCTTCCCAATCTTTCCTGACATGCCTTCCCCCTCTCCTAGCATTTCTGATTCATCACTAAGACACCAGCTCCTCCTACACCCAATTGGCCTATAATATCAGCCTCCAGCACCTATTTATTAATGTTTCAAGTACTTCCATGCTTTCTTCTGTGCTTCCCTAAGGCATGAAAGGACTTGCACATCAAAAAGAAATTTGGGAACCATGAAAATGTATTAGACTACACCAGAAAATTTGCAGCTATGAAAACTGAACTTACTCATGGCAACTTCTCTACAGAGACACAAAATGGGCATAAATATCAGATTGTAAAAGAAAATGTGATATCTCTGAGTGTGTATTGGAATCAGCAGCAGTAATGCCATTCTTTGGCTTAAAAGTGAAAATAAGTTTTCCAGGGATGGTCAGAAAAAAAGAGCCAAGAGCTGCACAGCTTTGAGAGCTTGAAACCACATAGTTGCCTGTAGTGTGCACTGGGAAGACCATCCCTGAATTATTGCAGCTTGTTAAATGCATGGAAGAGATTGTGTAACAAGTTAAATATATCACCTGCTTAGTGGTCTGGGTTTGCATATGGTGGGACTTGATGGCTGAGGTTGTCCCTGGAAATAAAAACCAAGCTGATCATTCAGATGGACACAAATCTCACACATTTGATGTTCGACATCCTAACACAATCTGCTTTAAAAGAAAAACAGGATTTATGCCCCATTTGTGCGATCCTAAAAATAGAATTGCTAAGACATCTTTACGATAATAGAGATGAGAAATTTCTAAGTAAATAAATTATAGCTTCTCGTTGCCAGAAGTTTATTACAGAAATGAGTCAAGATAAAGATTTTCAACATTATAAAAAACAAGTCAGAGTCCTCTTTGAAACATAATTAGAAAAACCTGTCACCCATTGCCACAGGCATACTGAATGGACAACATTTAACAGTGGCTGATCAATCAGTATTTGAAAGGGTCATGTTTTTCTTAAAATTCCATCCCTAGTCTGGTGAGCACTACAGGAGAGCGTGAAAATCAAGTTCATATTTCATAGTGAAGCCTTCTTCCATTCTGGAGAGGGCAGATTAAAATTTGGCTGGAAAAGAGAGAGATTCGCTCCCTTGCAGCTGTGTTTTGGAATATCTGCATGTCCCCTGTTCCTCTGTGCAGATCTTCATGCCTGTCTCAATGAGCCTCCCTGCAGGCATATGGGCCCAACTGCACTGATTACTTTGCAGAACTGGGGGTTAGAAATTACAAAGCCACATGCTTTATAATTGCAAAGTCACTAACTTATCCCAGTCTTGTTCAACGATCTTCTCCTTCCCAGCAGGGCCCATCTGTCACCATTTCACTAACTCCATGTTTTAATGAGATCCAATTTCACTCTTTGCTGTCAAGTGTTTTTATTCTATATCTGTACATCGAAAGAAAAAAAATGCTTTCTATTAAAAGAAAGTCAGTCATAAATATGTGGAAAACTGAAGGGCCTCTGCATATATTGCCATTTAACATTTTATCATTGTATTACTGATAGTTTTGCATTATCTTCATTGAATGCCAGAAGAGCAATTAAAAGATGTTTCACTTTAGAAGGAGAAAAAACATGACAGAAAGGTGGGCATTCGGCAGTAAACTGCCTCAGAACTACAACAAGCTGATAAGCAAGTCCTTTGGAAGCCTAATCTTTGGGTAAAATGTTCTCATCCAGCTCATGCTACTGAATGAGCCTTGGACCATGAACAGTCAGTGAAGAATTCTGCTGTTACAGGAGAGTGTACTACTTGTTGTAAAAGTAACAGCACCAGCTCTCACACTGTTACCTCCCTTCATTAGCCCAGCCACAGATCTGGAGGGGAGAAAGGTTCTACACAAATTGCAGCGTAATACTACCTAGGATAAAATCCTTTTATACCTAGGATTTCCTAGGCTGACTCAAGCCTGAGGGTGGAGCTGAAGGCATCAAGACAAATCGACCAGATGCAGTAGCTGTCAGTTCACAGGATACACCGTGACGTTCATGTACCAATGCTCCTTTGTTCCAAATGAATCAAAAAAGCCAGATCAGGAGCACCATCATCAGCTACAGTGGGCAAATACATTACTTTGTTGCATGGATGCACTGGTCAGCCAACAAATGTCTGTCAGACTGTTGTCTGTCCTGCATTTATCCAGCCAGCTGCAGAGTGATGTGCAGCTGGGAAAGCTGTTGTGCTGTGTCCCAAGCATTGTGCTCACCCTTGCAACCCTGTGAAGCCATCAGTGTGCCTATCAGGACTGGTAACAGTAAGACAGGGATTTTTCCATCTGCCTCTATGCAGGTTGAAAGTCAAGCCATGGAAATGGAAGATTTACTCATCCGAACACAACGCTTCCTCTTCATTTGTTAGTCTGCCCATTACACTTTTCAGTAATCCTGCCCTCGTTTATCTAACACTTTCTCTCTCTCTCCCATCATTCCCTCCAAGTCATCTAAAGCCACCCAGCCTTCAGGTGGCCACTGCTCTTCCTACCCAGCATCTTTTAGCTGAGCTTGTGCGTGGGTCTGTAATTACACATATCCAAACATCAGACTAGCACTGCAGGGCTTCCCTGCAGAAGCTGCAATGGAAATATATCCAGCAAAGGCCCTACATTGCATCTCTGAAGTGCCTCTAGTTTGGAACTTCTGATACCCTCCCCCCTTCCACCGTCTGAGGCTTTCTAGCCACAAATCCCATGGGATCTCTGCCTGTATTCCAGCTGTGCCATGTGAGCCTGAGTGGCCTCCCACTGCTGGCCTGGGATTTCCCAGATGTGCGTAGGTGTGAGTGAGTAGTAGGCCTGACCTTTTTGATCACGCTGCATTTATTAAGGTATGAATCAAAGTCATATGTACACAAGGAACCCAGAATTTGCTTAAAATGCTGTTCAGGCTCCACTGGCTGAGTAGCAGACAGAAAGTAATTGAGTCCAGTGCATCCTCATAGCACGAGCTCTACTTGACAGGTGTGCAGCAACTGTGTGAGCTGTGTGTTTGAAACCACCCTGACTTCCAGATACACAGCCCCCCCAGCTGGAACAATTATGCAGGAGACTTGCAGGTACTTAGATCTACTAGATACACTTAGAAATTCTCCTGTTCCAGTGAGTTTGAAATTCTGGATACCGAAACAGAGCTTCTTTGGTGAAATGTAGGCATGGGACAATGGGTGAAGAAAAAAGGGGTTTCTGTGCCTGCTTCTACTGGTTGTGATGACCAGTGTTGCTGCTGTTGATGAAAATGCCCACAAACAGGAGACTGGGAACTTCTGCTCTACTGTATCTGTGATTATATACCTGCACCATCATTATACATTCTCTTCTTCCCCCTCCCAGAAACACCCACATGTGAGCACACACACTGAAAACTAAGAACATGGAGCTGTCTCCCCTCAGGGAGAAAGAAGCCAACTTCATCCCTTCCCTCAAGCATGAATAAAAATCTTAATCTTACCTGAATGTCTTCAGAGCTTTACATTTAGTCCTTTCAGGCCTCAGAGAGCCTATCCAGCCTCCCTATAAATGCTGCAATGGAAGTTTATGTTCCATCCAATAGTTAAATAACTGCTGACAGGTTATTGTGTCATATCATTGCTAGGTATTCACGTACTCCTTCAGGTACAGTGTCTGAGTCAAAAGCTAGAATAAAAGCTAGTAGCATGAATGCTGTGCCTACTGTTTGTGGTTTTGTTACCTAAAATTTGTATATAATAGGACTTCAATGCATTAGAGTCCTTAAAATGGAAATCACAAGTCCCAGTAAATGTAGAAAAAAGATCAAGGCAATGAAAGATATTGCTAGATCCTGCATTTGAGTCATAACAACCCCATGCAACGCTACAGTCTTGGAAATGAGTGGCTGGAAAGCTGCCTGGCAGAGAAAGACCTAGAGGTTCTGGTCAACTGAACGTGAGCCAGCATGTGCCCAGGTAGCCAGGAAGGCCAATAGCACCTGGCCTGTGTCAGCAATGGTGTGGCCAGCAGGACCAGGGCAGTGACTGTCCCCCTGTACTCATCACTGGTGGGGCCACACCTCGAGTGCTGTGTCGAGTTCTGGGTCCCTCACTGCAAGGAAGGCATGGAGGGGCTGGAGTGAGTCCAGAGAAAGGCAACAGAGCTGCTGAAGGGTCTGGAGCACAGGTCTGATGAGAAACAGCTGAGGGAGCTGGGGGTGTTTAGCCTGCAGAAAAGGAGGGTCAGGGCGGACCTTGTCATTCTCTACAGCTGCCTGAAAGGAGGCTACAGCCAGGTGGAAGTCAGTCTCATCTCCCAAGTAACAAGCAACAGGACAAGAGAAAATGGCCTCAAGTTATTGGGGAGGTTTAGACTGGGTATGAGGTAAGATTTCTCTCATGGAAAGGGTGATCAGGCATTGGAAGAGACTGCCCAGGGAAGAGGCTGAGTCACTATCCCTGGAAGTATTTTAAAAGACATGTAGGTGTGGCATTTAGGGACGTAGTTTAATGCTGGACTTGATGATATCAGGTTTATGGTTGGTCTTGGTGATCTTAAGGGTCTTTCCCAGCCTAAATGATTTTATAACTCTGAGATGTTAGATGAAAGTCACTAACCTTGGTACAGAAAAATCACAATAAATCACAGAGTTTCAGCCTCTCTGGGGTGGCACTGCATAAATAACTTGGCAGCTTTAAAAATTATGAGATGCTGATGAAATCTTGAAAAAGATCAGATTCAACCAGCACCTTCTGTTGTACATGAAAATAATTTAGACTAGTTAAAAAGATGACTATTAAAGGAATGGCACTGTTTGGGGAGCATCAGTTGCTTTTTGTATAGGGAGATAAAAGAGAGCATTGGTTTGAAATGCCAATTCACAGGTAGGAAGAACATTGTGTTCACAGGAAGAAATGTCCATTTTCTCAGAGAGAGTTCAGAATAAAAAGAAGAAGTAGGATTTTCCTCCCCACCCTGAAAAGTTTTGTTGTGGGGTGTAGGAATTTTTGGTTTTTTGGGTTTTTTTGTTGGTTGGTTGGTTTAATCAGAACTATTAATTCATGATCAGAAACTTGTGATTCATTGCAAAAGAAATATCTGAGTGACAACTGAATCAAAATCCCAAAGGTCTTTAAAAGGTACAGATTACATGATACTAAACAACCCATTTAAAACTATTTCAGTAAAGGCTAGAGAAAACAAAAAGCAAAATAAATAACCATGCCAAACAATGTTAGCAAAACAGCAGCTGACATGTTTGAGTGGATATAACAGAAAATGTTAAAATACCAGTGGTTGTAGTGATAAGCCCAACTAGTTCACAAAGATGTACATACAAGGCAGGAAAATATTTGGGTTAAAGATGGAATAACTGGGAGTAAGGTCCTTGTAAGCAGGATAAAGGGGAAATGTGCAATTTCTGAGAATACCTAACAAAACCAGGCACAAAAGTTTCATATTCTACCATATAGAACAGACAGAACACCATCAAGGAAAGTGAAAGCAGAAATAGAAATAACTGAAACAAAATTGTTATATACATGGAACAAGCTTGAAATGTCAAAGAGTAAAATGCCACACTGGGGGAGAAATTCCAGAACCGAATATCTGGGCAGCATCGATTCAGAGAAAAGGCAGAGCGGTGAGATAAGGGCACAGGGCTACGCCCAGGCAACCAGTGAGTTCCCATCAGAATCTCAGGGGGAGTACATGTGTTTTGCCTTAACAAGGTGTATGTAACTACAGAAAATCAGCTTCCTTAACAAACCTGACCCAGATCTGAGCGAGCCGGTTGCATCACACTGAGTTGTAGTTGCAGGAAAGAGATGTCTCCCAGAGACAAAAGAGTATTTATAGAAGGCCTTGGAGATCACTGTAACTTGCAGATTTTTTACAATACTAAAGACTTGTTCTTCTCATGTGTTTGGTAGACACTGCCTCACAAAACTCTCTCATAGCATGCTCTGCAGGTGTGACATTTCTACACAGACACAAGGACCTGACTAGATATTGCCAGGCCTGGTTTCCACCTCCTGCTTGCTCCTACTCTGCCTGCTTTTGCATAGAGGAGCAATTCTGGCAGAAATCCTGTGGCTACACTGACACATTCCCCAGCCCATCATTCTCCCATCATCAGGTCTATCAGCTTCTCAGTTTATCAGCTGCATTTTTATGAGTTTATAACATACCATACCCACATTTTCTGCCTCCTTTGGGCTATAGTTGACTCCACCTCGGTTGCACCTACATCTCAGTGTACAAGAATGTTCCAGAAATTCATTCTTCAGTGATTAAAATCTTGTAGCATCTGTTTTAAATTTGTTTGGACTAATTTATAGCCTTTCATTTCTGCTCAAATGCTACTGTTAAAGTACCAGCATTCAGGTTTTATGATTTCTTTTTTATGAAGAGCTTGAAATTTAGTTTTGGCTGAATTTTTCTCATGGCAGAGATTCAGAGATTGTTCATGGATATCCCATAATAAATAATGCAAATATCTGTAACATTTAGTGTAGATCTGTGCCTGGAATGGTTCTGTTTATGCTATTTCATGTCTATTTACCTACTTACCAACAGGCAGAAAAAGTGTACTGTTTACATTAGACAGAAGGCTTTTAAGTATGGCTTATAGCACTAAACTTCGTGTACAGCTAATGACAGCACATAAATCTTAGATGTTCTCTGTCATCAGCTACACTTCATATCCCTCGCAGACATTATTTAACAATTGAAATGTATTAGGAAACTAATTTGATGCACTTTAAAAGTAATTTTAAGGCACACAAGTACAAAATAGTCTTGGCATGGACCCTGGGAAGCAACGGAGTGAAAAGTTTGGGCAAACAACCTGCTTCCACCTTCCACACCTCTCCCAAAGGCATTTGCAATGTGAAAGTTACCTTCTGAATCAGCAACTCCACTTCCCATCTGCATGTGCCTGGGGACCCCCCTACCTGGGACACCAGCACACTCCACCTACATGGCACAGCACCAAACAGCCGCACAGCCAGGCACAGACACTTCTTTAGTCCCACTCCCCCTTTTGTCAGCTTTCCTTAGAAATGTGCTGGCACTGCTGCACTCTTTCCTCCCTGACACGAGGTATGATTAATGACAGTTCTTAAAAACTACAAATTCCTTTTTTTTGTCAGCGTGGCCAACAACTGGAGTTTCACATGCTAGCAGCTTCATCAGTCTTCATGCAGGAAACAAATCATGACACATTCCGCACAGGTCAGAATAAGTGTTCCACTGTGGTGCTTCTTTATCATTACTGAAAGAGAAATGCACCTAGGAAGAAAGCACCCAAGATTCATTCTGAAAAATCCTTCCAAAATTCCCTTTAGTCTGCCTCTGCTCAGTGCACATGGACACACATTGTGGGAGGCAAAGAAAGATGTGCCCACACTGAGCCCCTTTTCAGGAAAAAAAGAAAAAAAAAGAAACTTGTTGAAAAATTGAGGCTAAACAAAAGATAAATCATCTAAAATGTAGTTTTATTGAATCAGTAATGCTCATTTTGGTTAGGATGCATAAGGGTTTCAATTCAACTCTCTTGTTTACAATTGCCCATAATTACCTTCTGACAAAAATTTCCCATGCCTGGTTTATCCAGATGCTGAATTTTCTTCTGTTAAGTTTAAGCAAAACAAATTTCAGCCATTCTCATCAGGAAAGCAGGGGGAACTCCTGTTGTGTTACAATCTTATCTCCAAACCACTTCCAACTTGAACAATGAATTGAAAAAGAAAAGTTCTGACTAAATTCGGTAAGGAGGCTTCAAAAATATCTTTCTGGGGCATTCCTGCCACAGTCAGGAAGGAATCAAGTTGACTTTCCTGCAGAAGAAGAGCCATGGCTATCAGACCCTCTGACCTGATTTGCACCAAGTTCCTCTGAGCTATTTGTCCACGTGCATGGACTATCAACCAGAGTCTTCCACTCTTTTGCTGAGAAAGTGAGCATTTTCTTTCAAAACCATCAGGAGAAGAAGCTGTGGTCCATTTACCTATGGTTTTGTGCTAGAGTTATCACCGTGAGAGTCCTCGCAGTGGCTCCCATGGCTCAGGGATATGCCCCACAGCACGGCCCTGCTGAGCACAGCCCCAGCCACCAGCGCGAGCCCAGCCACAGCGTGGCTGCCCAGAAGCAGTCTCAGAGGAGCCCACAGCACCCAGCACTGACGAGCCCACTGCCAGCCGGCGCTCACTTCCGAGGAGCGCGGCACAACTGCTCAGCCACGGCTTCTGCTTTGCAGATAGGTACTGGGAGCCCTCGTTTAGCCAGTTATTAACCCAGTTTGTGTGGGCTCCCTTCTCACTGCACTGTGCAAAGTTTTGATCAGTGTAATGAGGTACGGAATCCACCGCCTTACAAACATTTGTATATTGTGTATAACGGGGTTGTCTTTATCGGTGTATCTTGCTGTCTTCCCCAGCACAATTGTTTGATCTGACTCATTTCCCTAAAAACATGCTAACTGACATTAATTATAATCTTACCCCTCAGGTCTTTCTCAGCTAATCCCTTAACCTCTTTTCCCTTATTTTACCATGACTGAATCAGGCTAACTAAGTTATAATTAGCAGTATCATTCTCATGCTCTGAATATTGACACAATATTATCACTAAGACATGATTTTCTGGGGTTTTTTCATCATTCTCATATTTGTTAAAATTATCAAAGGTGCAGAAGTCAAGTTGGCCAATACTTTTATAACTCACAGGAGCAAACAAGCTGGGCCTGCAGATTTATTGATGTTAGCATCTGTTACTTAACATGCCGATAATTAGTGGGTCAGAAAGCAGTTTATTTGATATACGTGTATCACACTGATTTCTTCCAAATATAGTAAGGAAATTCTTATTTTGTCTTTTCTGCACCATTAAAAGCAATTTTACCAGCTTTATCTAGCTATGGCCAAACATTTCTGGGGCTTGAGGGTGGGGTTTGTTGGGGGATTTTTTTATATTTTTATATGCTCTTAACTTTATAATCCCTTTTGACTTTCCAGTCAGAGACTTTCTTTGGCAGCTTTATCTTCCTGTATCTATTTCCCAAGATTTGTGGCTCCTCATTTGACATTCTTCTGGCCTGTATCCAATTTTTTTAATTTTTTAAAAATTGCTTCTTTATTTCTAATCATGGCTTTCTCTTAGCAACTGAAAACAGTACCAATGTTCTTTTCTTTGACAGTGACTTTTGGATAGCTAATAAATGCTTCTCAAGAGCCATCATCTTCCATGTACATTGTTCTGTCCAGATATATTACCCAAACAGATTCTCCTTATGACTTTCCTGAGATTTCATAAATTAAAGCTTTTGAAGCTGTGTTTGAGACTCTCATGTGATTGGCCATGCTAAATATAATCAGGCCTTGAACACTGGTCTCTTGGTAACCACCAGCTTCCAATTCAGCAACTTTCATCTTTATTCCTTGTAGTGAAGTCCAAAATATTTATCTTGTGATGCTAAGGGTTTTAAGTTATGTAAGTGACATTTTACCAACTTTTTGGAAAAAGTGGTTAGGTCACCATCCCTTTGAATGCAGAAGACATGATTAGATCTCTTTTTAAAAGACATTCTTTGATCTAGTTCTGAAAAAACTTTATCCAGCCTCTGCACGGGGAGGGTCAGCCTAGGTGAACAGGGAGGTCCCTTCTGTCCAGAGAGTCTGAAATTCTTTGAACAAAAATGAATCTCTATTGATGTTTAATTGGTAACTGCAAACCTTTCAGTTTTTCATTTCCCCATAACAGTGCAGATTTGAATTCTGCCCATTGCAGAAACTTGGTTAGGTGTAACTCATCAATGTAATCGCAGGTTTGCTAACCCTTCTACGGGGTTAGGCCTTTTAATATTTCTCTTATCCTCTCCTTCCACCCTGCTGCCTCATTGTATTTTCCAGTGTTAGTTCACACACTGGTCTGCAGGCATTCAGGAATCTTCACTTCTGATTCATCTCTTGCTGCAGCTGCACAGCAATAAGGTGACAGGCAAAAGACACAAGTTAGAAGATGGAAATTTTCCATTATAGATCACCTTTTTTTTGTTTGATTTGGGTTTCTTTTTTTACCTTGAGAGTGGTCAGATACTGGAAGAGGTTGCCCAGGTTACAGGATCTCCTTCCCAAGAGGTGTTCAAGACTCAACTAGAAATGGTCCAGAGCAACCTGATCTAATTATACTTTGAGCAGGGTTCCCCAGATGACCCCCAAGGGTTCCTTCCAACCTAAATAATTCATGGCTCTTTGAGCTATAGACCTAAAACAAGGTAATTGTATCTTCACTGTACAGTCCTACCTCTGAAACTCTTTCTTTCCTCTCTATCTGTCTTAATCACATCATAACCAGAGGTGTTAACATTCACATCATTAACATCTCAGCAGGTCAATGTAATTGATAATGTCAGTGAAATTAAAATGTCTTTTTATTAAGGCCGTACCATTTCTTCAGGTCTTTTCCTCAGCAGACTGGAACCCAGCCTTTATGCTTCATAAAAACAAAACCCTTGATAATATTTCAAGTGTTAGTATGCCAGCATAGTGAGGTACTCCAATGCAGCTCCCGACTTTTTGTAGGATATAAATAGTACGTAACAGAAATAATGCATTGAAGGAGGTGTTTGAATGGTACTACACAAAAGCAGATACATCTACCTCAATTAATAAGGTTTCCATGATGCCATTCTTGCACAACACTGGCTTTGGTACATTGCTTCCTTCAGGCCTACACGAATGAATGCACCGGGCAAGGCAGGTGGAGCGTTATAATATATGCAGGAATTTCTGAGTTTTGAAGAGCCTGCCTTTGCAATAAAAACGTAAATCTAGAATGTATAAAAAACACCTATGTCAATTATATAATCATATTTTGGCATATTCTGACGGACTAAATATTTACAGCATTGCTAATGGACTCCACAGCTTTTCACTTGGGTTTGATAGATCTGTGATGAGGTACCAGAAGCACATTAAATCACCTTGAAGAATATTTCAAGATCCATTGGCTGTTATACATACTGCAAATTCAAGGTGAAGTACTTCCAGTTCTAGAAGTTAGAGTAGTTAAAAAAGTAGAGCCTAATGATGGCAGATGACAAAATACAGTGGGAACTGCAGTGTAGACCAAATAGATTTTTAGGAGACCATAACTGCACAAACAGTCCATTAAACATTCTGAAGTTATATTTAATTAGAAATAGCTAGGATTTTTTTATATTTATTCTTACCCTGCTACTATAGTACTCACTGACACACAGGTATATGTAGGCACCTAATATAAGAGTCCTAAAACCTCAGGTAAGCAAGTGTCTTACACGGAAGTGTATAATATACTGTGAAGAACACAAGTACACATCAAGAGATAGGGATAAATATTTGCCAGCAGAATTACTATAGCTTTTATAACCTTATTACATTTCTGAAAGGGAAAAACCCTGTGCCTGAGAGCCTTTTACAAGGGTGATTACCCATTAATAAACTAAGAAGCCTAAACCCAGTATTACCCATTAAGCTTAATAAAATAAAGCAAGATAGATCTCAAATTAAATTACAACTGCAATAAAGTGAATTAATATACTTTTAAGATACAATATGAAGTCAACAACTGCACTTTATATGAGCACAAGTGGAATTCAGATTGTGAAATTACCTGTCTGAGACTTAAGAACGCATGATAATGGCAGTATAAGAAACACAACCTTCTTCCAGCCTCTTTGAGGCAGCTGCTAGGCTTATCAGAATTGCTGTTTACTGAGCAACTTATGCAATTTTCCATTATTTAACCTAATTGCCCTTGTTTCATTCAAAATGGCTTAAAACCCTCTTTTTCCCACTTTGGCAAGCCAATGCACGACAAACACAGTTTCCAGCCCTTGCAATGCAGTATGATTTAAGGCAGCAATTTCTACATATTTGGATGTGTACAAGTTGTCATGCAGGCACACTTAATCACAGTTTCTAAAGGTTACAAATATTACTCACCAGTAGGGAAACTATCTTTAGGCAAGTTTGCAGAGCCTTGAGCTGAGATCTGCTTTGGACTAGGCCCAGGACAGCAGTAATCTGCATCTTGTTGGTCCAAGAGGAAGCTTCCTGTGCTGCTTACCCTTATGGATGGGATCCTCCTTTCTCTTCAGCTGCTCAGATGTATTGAGGGATCTCACATTGTACACCTCTGAAATATGCTGTTTCCTCTCCTTTTTCTGTCCACTTTAACTTCAGGGGATTATCTTCAATTTAGCCCCATGTCAAACCCTGTAAATTGAACTCTTCTGCTACCAGTTTGCATGTTGTCAACCTCTTTAAAGCCATGATAGAAGGGTGTCAAAATAGGAAGGTTTCAGGATAAGGAGATTAGTGCACAGCTCTTTTATCAAATCCCACATAGGATAAGAGGTGAATTGATGATGCTGTCAGTTTCTCTCGCTTCCTCTGGCTGTTTAGTTTCATTGATGATCTAATTCACCAATATTTTCTCTGACTTCATTGATACTCCCATTGCACCTGCCAATATTTTGAACTCACTCAATGATTTTTCAATCATTTTTGGTCCTTTTAGCAGCAAAGGGACAGGAGAATTAAGTCATTTTATTCACCCTAGCAAAACGAAGGTCACCCCTGGCAAAATAATTTTTTGCAGGTACGTTAATAAGAAATTTAGTTAAGCAAGTAAAACCAGCATTAGCAGAGTATTACTTAGGAGAGTATGGAAAGACAGCTTTAAATACATATGCTTTGTCCAAAGGAGTTTATTATTTTACTGCTGTCTCCAAGCATTGGCTTCAAAGAAACTAGTCATTCTCAGTATTTATTTTTAAAAAATGCACAAAAGTGATTGAGAGATTATAAGTTGTCAACTTATGTGATTATTTTCATTTTTCAGCAATGAGTTTTAATTATTTTAAGGTTTATATAAAAAAACCTCAAAAACATTTAAGACTAAAATCTTATATTTCTCCTTTGATAATATTTCCACTCAGTGGACTTGCACTGCAGAAGAGGCTGCAGTAATTTTCTTCCATTTTCAGCCAGTTTTTGTTTTTATTTTTTATTAGGAGGACTGACAGATTGTCTTATGCTTGGAGAGGACTTGAATTGAAAAGAATATTCTCTTTGCTGTGATCTCAAATACTATAATTCTTCCAGCTAGCATAATATATAGAAAGAGTGAATAAGTATATAGGATGCATGGGACAAGAGCACTTCAGTACATCAGCATATATACAGGGTTAAGTATTTGTAAACTCATTCCCTGTATTTAAATTTAATGAATTTTATTCCCTTGCATGTTAGCATCACTTCTACATCAAAGAATCACATTTTGTTTAAACAAGTTGCAAAACCAGATGCCATGAGAATGAAATCCTCTCCAAATGCAATGGATGCTTTAATCTGTCTCTCAAAATGCAGGCATTATATATCCAATAAACTTTGCTCCTTGTTTAACTGGAACATCCTGTAAGATCCAGTCCATTAAATAAACTTAAAGACTGATGTTTAAATGTAGTTCCCCTGCCTCATAATAGCAACTCCTTCTTTCTCTGAATCAAAACTAAGCAGGGTGTGCCTAAGAGTTCTCATTCCTGGACAACTGTTAGGGCTTGCCAAAATGGGCCCTGGGACCAGCAGAATTTTAAATCTCAGTCTTTTCTGAAGGGTACAATGTTTTCCCAGGCACTGCTGGCAATGGCTCCTAGAAACTGTAGTAGGTACCTTCTTTCTAAAGATTCCTTTAATCTCCAGAAGTTTTTTCCATGCTGTGGGTTGAGAAGATGTGGGATGTAATTTTCAGCAGACATTGGTACTCACCAGTCATCAAAGATATAACAAAAGCAGTGCAGGAGCTGCCCCTGGCCATGAAAGGAGAGAAAAAGTCTGTCCAGTTAGGACAAATCCACTGAAATCTCTCAGCACTTAGGATGGTTCCTGGGCTGGATTTAAGGCATCCAAACACAGACTGACAAAGATAAAAGCCCCCTTTCAGCTGTTATTTAGCCTAAATTCTTTAGGCCTCCAGGATTACAGGTTTCCAGGTGACAAAACCTGAGGTGCTTAGAGACAGTTTACTAATTCAGGCCCTACTAAGAGCCAGTCCCAGCCTTTCCTCTCGTTGTCTTGTTTGATGGACTTGACGTAGTTGGTTGTCTCAGAACATATTTATTGAATGAGTCTCTGCACAAAATTGGATTGCAGGTGCTTATTCCTTTGGAAATATGGTTAGAGGACTGATGTCTCTCTCTGCCAATTGGATTGGGACTATTTTTACAGTTGCTTAGTGGTTAGAGTTCTCATTCAGAGGTAAGGAAGGTGCAGGCCAATTCCCAGTCCTGCCTGTCAGATGCTGGTATGCTTTCAACTCTCACATTATGGAATAGCACTGTAGACAGCTATTCCCTGGTAGATGGCAATTCTCAACCTCTCCTGAACCTGTGAATTAGAAAGGGGGAATATTGCTTTAGCTGCATGATGCAAGCAGTCTGAAAGAAGAGGTCATTCCTGGTCTTCTTTTCGCAGCTCCAGCCACTGCCTGTGCATTTGGCAAAATAATATTTAACACAAAACTCTTAATACAGTCCTGGGGGCAGCAACATGAATCCAGAGCTCCCACATCCCACTTGAAGCACTAGTAGATGGAGGTCATTATGCTCCTTTTCTGACCAAGAGATTTCATAACTCTTTTGTGCAAAGTGGAGCTGGTTCAGAAGGGATTTGGTCCTACTACAGGGCTGCCTTTAGCCTAGTACACAAAGTAGTCCTGCAGTGTGAAAAAGTAAGTTAGAATCTTCTGATGAACCTGAGTCTCCTAAAGAAGGGAAAAGGGATTTGCTTGTGTCCTTATGATAGAGTGGTGCATCCTTCCTTTTAGAGGAGGTGATGGAGGCGCCTATTAGCAGAACAAGCTTTTAGACTGGAAATCCTGAGGGAAATCAGGTACCTATCAGCATAGAATGGGAAAGCCATATCCTAGAAAGTGGTCAGATTGAAGACATATTTTTGCAGGCTCTTGTAGGTGACTCCCTCCTCAGTGTGCTAATTGCCAAAATTTCCATTTGGAAGCATTGCATTCTCCCCATGAACTATGTTTAGCATTTCTTCTTTTCTGGATGTGGGCATTCAACACCTTAATTATAATAGTAGTCTTGATGTAGCCAGGATAGTCTAAATGAAGCAAGATTTGTAGAGATCATGTTTCCTATTAGAGCAACTCGTACAACACGAAAAAGAAGGCAGGCTATCAGGCATTTTTAAAACCTTTTGAAGCTGCTATTTGAATTAATAAAAGATATTTCTCTGTCTACAAAACTTTCCTCATCAATTTATGGTAAAAAATGCATCACCACCTTCCCTAGATTTTAAGATTTGTCCAGTACAACCCATTTTGGTACTATTCCATGCCTTTCATTTCTCAGAGTGAGCTGTGACTGTGGGAGCAGAAGCAAGACAGCTTGGTTTCTCAATCTTCTTTGTGCTTTATACCCTCAATCCACTTAGCAGAGATTTTGGCCTTGGTGGTACCCGGAGGCTCTAGGGGAACTTTGCCAAAACAATTTCCTAATCCTATCTCCACAGTCAACACACCTCCTAACAATACCTTGGGTGCTTCCCTGTTGTTTACTGTAACACACCTTTGTATGGAACTCATCTTGCTTTTTAATCACTCAGGCATCATTTCTGCATCAGCATCTAATACTCTGGGGATAATGAACAATATTTTGCCATCCCTTATGCCTTTAACAGAAAACTCAGATGCTACATATGGCTAAAGGGGTTCTGACACTGTAAAATGGGTGGTTCTCTTTACCACTGATGCTGTCACCACAGTTTTGGGCTCTTTATGATTTCTCTGTCTTCCTGGAGGCTACTTCAGCCTTAGGCACTGGATCTCACAGTTCCTCTTGAAGCTTTCTGGGGTTCCCAAGGAAGGCAGCACTTACTTTCAGGCCACACCATTTCCTAGGGCAGTAAGACTCCTTCCTTCAGGATGTCCTTCATCTCCTTTCCAGTACAACCCAACACCAGCTTTCTAAAAAAAACCTCTCCACATCCTTACATGGTTCAGTACACCAGACCTGCTTGCCTTTGATCATTTTTATCCCATGCTTTTCCCACTCTGATAAGTACCTACAAAACATCTGCCTACCATAAGTAAAACCTTTCTAACGTTAACTGGTAAGTAGTACCTGTGTGTACAATAATTAAGACCTCAGGCATCCTCACTGTGGCCCTGTGTCAGCTTGGGGTGTGCTGAGCATGTCTGGGCTGCTCACAGCATTCACACCCGTGCTGTGGGTGGCAGGATTATGTCCCCATGTGTCCCCATATGCTTCAATCCATCTTTTGCACCTACAATCCTATCACAATGTAAGTGTTTTGCAATATCACAAGCAGCTCCAGATAGCCAAACCTTTTTAACCTGCAGCCCTGATGCACAATTGTAATTTTCAGTGAGGGTCTGTGCACACCATAGCATCTTGTCCTTGCTGCTATGTATCTCTGAGGGAAACCTTTTCAGAGCTGGAATCTAGGCTACAAGGAAACATCTTTCCAAATACCTGACAGCTTTTAGGGTTGTGCTGTGTTAGTCATACACACAGTGTTTTGTGTGACTGAGTTTCAACAAAGAACATGTTTCCTCTTTCTGTATGTGCCAACTTGGAGGTCTATTTTCAATCCTTTCTTTGTTATCTTTGCCATTTCTTCAATTTCAATTTCAAGGTCTTTCTTGTAGCAACAAACAAAGAAGTGGATGAAATTCTGATGAAAATTCACTCTGAAGCCTGGGCTTTCAAGTTCAGTCTGTCTTTCTGAATAATTGCTTACCTTTTATTTGTGATCTACCATGAAGTATGTTTTTTCCCCCTAAGACTATTAGAGTGTTCTCACTGACCTCTTCTTAAAAACCTTCTTAGCAGCTGCTAACTCCTAATTCTATTCTGCAAAATCCCTGCCTCTCTATGATCTTCTCCTGTAGTTTTAAAGTGTTTCAATTAAAGCCTGATCTAGCTTCCCTTTCCTTGCCTACACACTCTCTCTTGTCTTACTTAAACTTTCTAGATTCTCTTCTGATTTAGAGACATTGGTTTCCTATTTCAAATATCACCCAACAAGTTTTTAAGAGAGCAATACATTGCCAACACAGCTATCCCCACTAAATACATATTATTTTCAATAAAAGTATAGGTAAAGCTAACCTATAAATGCATAGCAAAACTTTCACCATTAACTGGGAACCACATCCCATCTCATCAAAAGTGACCCAGGCTCATACAAAGAGCACTTACTTCTAATCCAGCCTGGCTGGTGGGGGATTTGACTCAGATGAAAACTGAACTCTATAAATTAGTATGACATTCAGTATAAATGGTGAGACTCTGTAGGCAGAAAGACAAAGAATATTTAACATTTCCAATTTGATTTCTTCCAGTGCAATGTTTAGGTCTCATCCATCATTACTTTTGGTGACATCTTAGAGTGGGAGGAGGATACTCCATCAACTCTGAAAATCCTATGCACTTCTCCTGTTTTTCTTGTTAACTGCAAGACTGAGTTGCAGGCAAGGGAAAAATCTGAAGCCTGTAAATGCTCCTAGGTTTTAGATTTTTGCTGAACATGTTTGGGAAACACTTAAATTAGGTCCAATTAGTCTTCAATCAATGTAGTTGAAGAAATTATTCTTTTGGCTGCATTCACAGGAAACTGTTAAAAGTAAATTATAGTTCGCTGATTGCTACAGACTGGGGAAAAAGCTTCCCCTTCTTCACTCCTAACAGCCTACTTCTCTATTTTTAATCAGAGCTGTTGAGTAGTTTGTCCTGGGCAAAGAAAAACGTGCATACAGAAACTGATTTGGAATTCATTTCTAATAATAGGCAATAGATACAGATGCTTAATAGGCAAAGGATACAGGATGGATTTTTTTCCTCCCCAGGCAGCCCCTTTTTGAATGCCATGTATAAAATGTGATTCAGACAAAAGAGACTCAGGTGTGAATATTGTTTGATCTACAGCTGGCAAGAACAACTGCACTCATTAAGCTGGGATTTTATGAGGCTCACTGCATGCTCATAAGCCAACTTGAAACAAATCTAAATGGATGATAAAATTACAAGTTTTACTAAGCTGGCAGAATCCAAATGAGGTTACAAGAGAAATCAAATTCCATGTAAATAAATTGGCAGTACAAGAAAATGAAGTTATCAATTTATCAAAGAATTATACATATAGATAGTCAAACACATAATCACAACTTCTTTACTCAGTCATGTAGAAAAGTCAATGAGAATATGGCAAGAAGGGCAGCTGAGGCATAGATATGGCCTTAAATTTCTTCAATTTCCCATAAATATTATGGAATCAGTACTGATATCACTATTCTTACATAACAATCCGTTCAGATGTGGTTTTACTGTGTCATCAGTTCTTAAATTAACTTGGTGACTTTCAGCAGTGGAGTACTGGGGAAGGACAGGCTGCTTTTTTAAATCTCATTGTAGTAACTTCAGTCTTTGCCAAAAAACTGTATTTTATATTCAAAGACTCATTTAAGCAAAGAAAAATGAATGGTATCTGCCAGCCATAAGAACTTAGTCTTCTTCAGAAAGGGTTATTTCCTTCAGGCAAAATCCAAGCAAAGGTTTTCATGAAGGCTGGGGCTACACAGCAGCTCAGGGACACTGTGAATAACACTGACACTTGTGAGAAAATTAAATGTGCCTTGAAAGGGGAATTTCAACTTAAAAAGAGGAAGCTTCTTTTGCACAGAGTGTACTTGCTATAAGTAGCACAAACGTATTTGTGATAGGAAAGGGTGGATTTTCTGTGATCTGGGCTTTTTGCACATGGTGGAAGACAAGCACTGAGGACAGAGGAAAGAATGAACATTTCTGTTATCAAGCAAGATCCATACTGGAGTGTTTTGCTGCCTCTGAGACAGGAACACTGGAGAAAGAAATAAGGCATTCCCCAGTATTGTAGTAATCCTTTTGATGGAGTGCTTTAGCCTTTCTTCTTTATCTGATAATGATTTGGACAGTTACAGACACAAGCATGTGTAATGCTCATATAAACAAGTAGGAGCACACCTCCATAAAAACATAATTGCTACTAGTGAATTGACTCCACAGCTGCTCTCTGTTTCATTTGAGCCACAGCTGCTATCATAGCAGCTTCACATACATCCCTTACTTCCTGGAGCAAGCTCACCAGGATGTAGCAAAATGAGCCAGATCCCATCCTATGGTGGCATCAGCACAATCATTTCCTGAATTCCTGGAGCAGGATGTTTATAATCACCTGGGTGAAAGGACCGAGGCAGATCTCCAGGGTGTTGTCTGATCATATCATATACATTATAAGGAGGCTGGTCCTAATTTACACCAGTGAATACGAGAATCAGGTCCTTTCTTCACAGTTCAGTTCTGGTGGTTCAAAGGAGAAACCAAAACTGGAAGGCAGAATCTTTTTCGTTACCTCTGTAAAGTTAATGTGCCATAAGAAGCACTGTGAGAAAATCAGTATGTGTCCCCAGAGTGATTTCTGCACTAGAACAGAGGCTTGGCTCATTTAACTGAGCTACTGAATATCACATCTTCATTTAATAATTGAGATTAATTTATTGCAAAAAAGTAGTGCCTGATCAGAGATCCTTCTGTTTGAAAAGCAGTATGAGGTATTTGTCACATGCCCAACTGATTTTGAAAGACTCCTACTGAAAATAAAGAATGTAACACCTGAGGACTAAGCATAGAATATATTGCATGGTGGCTAATCCTTCTTAGCTGTGTTTGTATAGTTGGGAATCAAATACAGATTCATCTTTCTGTATACAGCACACACCTTGACAACAGAGGTGCCCTGCAAAGTGCTATTTGAAGTTATGCCTGTACTGCATTGTGTAGCCATGATGCCATTTCCAGGCAAAGTGTCCTGGGCAGAAATAGGAGGCTTGGAAGAGGGACAGTCTGGGAATGGGCATTTGCATTCCATCTTCTGTACAATGACTCTTGAAGAGTCTCCAGCAACTGTGAATCAGTGTGGCCTGTGAATCAGCTGTCACCTCTAAATTGTGACCTGTGTGGGAACAGGGGTGTTCTCCCTTTCTGTTTCACTGCAAAGTCAAACCGGCTGCTGTGATTTGGTGAGACGTGAACCCAGCAATTGCTACTTCCCAGCAGACAAGTTTGCTTTACTAGCCTTGATGCAAGTGCGAGAGCTGGGCAAGGAGCACAGACGTCACCCATTGTACCAGTGATGCAGAAGTGGTTCAACCAACTTGCCTAATCTGTGGCCAGGTGTGACTTAAAGGGTGGAAGAATATGTACACCTGACCTGTCCTTTAGGTGGAACTCAAACACCACAGCTAATCCAAATGAATGTCTAATTCTGGTTCGATGACGTTCTTCCCCTCCAAATTTCCCCCGCAGTTTCACTTGCAGGGAGAACACATTTGTGTCCTATAATTTGTGCAGTGGGACTGTGTGTCATTAGGCAGCCGCTGTGCCCTCTTTCAGAGATACCTGCCCCAAGTCGTGGATGAAGGATTCTGCTTGCAGAGGCACTGGAATGCTCCATGATCTCTGGACCAAAGGTATTATTTAAATATTTGGTGTTTTTTAATTGTTAATAAAAGAGGAGTTTCTAGGTGTTAAAGTGATCCCAGAATCATAGTGAAAGTCATGGTTCTCCTGAAGATCTTAGATAAATAAAAGGATATTGCTGAATGGGAAGGGATACCAAATGCTTTCAGAAATCAAACATTAGGAAGACAGAGGGTTGGGTTTTCTTCATGTTATAAAAAAATAATTAAACAACAAGCCCATAATTTTTAAATGCAATATGGAATGAAAGATAGTTATAGAAGAATGAGCAATAGAAAAAGTTTTGCTATTGATTAAAACAGTGACACTTTTCTGACTGGAGAAGCACATAGGAAACACAAATTGCCTGAGTAATGTATGTTTTTAAAATATGTCCCTTGTTGGATAGTTATATGGTTGTATGGCTTAGTATTTGGGTGGAGGGCATCATAGAATCCTCTGAACTTGCCATCTTAAGGAAATTTTCTTAAGGTGTGCTTTCCTTTGATAAAACTAGTACAAATTAACCTGTATTTACAAAATGGGGGAAGGCTGGTAAATGCATTTTTAGAATAATTTAATTTACAAGCCCCTGGGATAGCTTCCAAGTCAGCAGCGGAAAATCTTTGTCACAGATGTCCTGCCTCCAGGAGGCTCACAGCACTGCTCATGGAGCTGCTCAGTGCTGCATAGGGTGGAAATTTTAGAAAAATTCCCCATGCTAGAAAAATAAAAGGAGTAATTTACTAGTTCAGTGTTTTGTTTTGAGTTCAACGTGGGACAGGAGAGTCTTCCCAATAGAATATGTGTACCTGTTGTAAGAAAACAAGCTAATTACCTGTGGGAATATGCAAGAAGGGAACATTTTGGAAGGAACTTAAGGGTAATGAAGGAACTTAGGAGTCAAAGAGCACAGATGTGACAGTGTCGTTCAGAAGATAATGACTACATCCAAAACTGAAAACAGCAAAAAAGAGCAAATGAAAACCCAGGCACATGTTCCTGATACAAAGCCCTTGTTTACTCCAAGACTTTCATGCTCCACTGTGCCTGTTGGGGTTTTACATGCTGGTTTCACATGCTGGATTGGGAGGAACAGGAGACAAAGCCAATCTCAATAAGTCGCACAGGGCTTTCTGGCAATTGCCCTCAAAAGTAAAGGGAATGAAGTTGCCTGTTTTTTCCCAAACACTGATGTTAGAGTTTTTGCCCTCCAGAGGGACCTTGACATGCTTGAGAGGTGGGTCAATGCACACATCATGGAGTTCAACAAAGCGAAGTGCAAGGGCCTACACCTGGGTTGTGGCAATCCCAGGGACACCAACAGGTTGGTGAAGTGACTGAGAGCAGCCCGAGGAGAAGCACTTGGGCATGATGGTTGATGAAAAACTCAACACGAGCAGGAAGTGTGCACTCACAGCCCAGCAAGCCAACCATATGCTGGGCAGTATCTAAAGCAGCATGGCCAGCAGACTGGGGGAGGTGGTTCTGCCCCTCTACTCTCCCTTCCACTCATGAAACCCCACCTGGAGTGCTGCATCCGGTTCTGGTGCCCCTGACACATGAAGGACATGGAACTCTTGACGCAAGTCCAGACGAAGGCCACAAAGTTGGTAAGAGGACTGGAGCCCCTCCCATAGCAACCTTCCAGTATCTGAAGGGGGCTGCAGGGAAGGGAGAGGGATTCTTCATCAGGAGCTGTAGTGATAGGAAAGGGAGGAAGGGGTGCAAATTGCAAGAAGGGAAATTTAGGCTGGATGTTAGGAAGAAATTCTTTACTGTCAGGGTAGTGATGTACTGGAACAGGTTGCCCAGAGAAGTTGTGGATGTCTCAACTCCTGACAGTGTTCAAAGTCAGGCTGGATGGGCTTGGAACAGCCTGATCCAGTGGGAGATGTCCCTGCCCATGGCAGGGGGCATCAGGACTAGGTGATCTCTAAGCTTTCTTCCAACTCTTAACATTCTATGATTTTATGATTCAGGACAGGAATCCCCCTGTACTGAGCCAAGTAGGAACTGTCTCATGAGCTTTCTCAGACCAATTTGGACCAAACCAAAGCCCTCATGAATCAGGCCTGTAAAGTGCATGTGCTCATATGGTTTCTTCTTCTTTCAGTGATTGCACTGCAGATATAGTAAATAAAAGGTTGAGTGTGACTCCTGACTGCATACTGACATAATTTCAATTAATATGCTTCTCCATTTTCATCTCTGACATCCACACATGATTTGTAATTGTGAGTCACCTCCAGGAATGGCTGAAAAAACTCTAAAAGGGAAGAAAGACACACCGTGTATGCTAGCTCTATTTAGCAAGGGAAAATGTTTACCTCCCCATGGACTGACCTCACTTTATTCAGGATGTCAGAGGTAATTTTAAAGTCCTGGGTCTTCAAACCACTCCCATCTCATCAGTTATCACTGGCACCGTGAAAAAGTGCCACTTCCACAGATGGATGCAGTCAGCCTGTGAACAGCAAAATTGCACATCCACACACAGACCCACAATGTCTGTCTTTCCTCTCTTACCTGTCCCCCTTTGACTGCTGGTCAGTTCTGGGACACAACAAGACTTTCTATGGCCTGCAGATATAAGAGAGATTTGAGCATAGAATTTGTACTGAATATGCCAAAGGAATGGTGTAAGTAGCCCACAGTGATGCTGTGTAATTCCCTTTCCTCTCTCCAGTGTTCTGGACACCGGCGCCAAGGATTTGCATTTTTTTGTTAAAGGCTTTTCATAAAAAAGGGGAAGAAATGCTCCTTGCAGCACTGAAGTTGTAGCGGCCCAATTAATGATTCAGCAATTCTCTATAAAGCAGCTCCCATGAGAGAAGCAGCTTGTCACACTCACACTCAGTGACAAGCAATTCCCCTCCACAGGGAAGGTGGGTGTACACCTCTCTGCAAATTCACGGGATCCTTCTTCATGCCAGCACCCCCAGAAACGTGCCTTCTCCTGGAAGATGGCAGCCAGGAAAACATGTAGGAACTTTGAGACTTCTGTCCTCACAGCTCCAAATCCAAACCATAAAGAAAGGCATGCAGTGCTATTTGGTATTTTTGCCTGGGTTTTTTCTCTCTCACTCTCATTTTCAGTTCTGGTTTTGGTTTTTTGCTTCTGTGAGACAGTCATTGCAAGATATGCAGTACACTCTCTCCACTTATGTCAGTAGTTTCTTTAATTTCTCCTCTTACACACCTGCACTGAATCCAAAAAAATAGAGCTATCCTTTATTTTTCACTTGACTGAAAGCCAAAATTCTTATTTATAGGATGGGAATATGACTGCTGCAAAGTAGTTTCTGTCGTTTTCCGTGGCTTGGCACAGGCATTTTTAGCTAGGCAGTCAGTTGTCTGGTTTAGTTCAGTGGGGCCCAGCCTGGGAGGGGAAAACCCCTTGATAAAAGTTTACCATGCAGTTGGGTGGCTGGAGCAGAAAAAGAATGACCTCTGTCTATGACAATGGATTCTGCATGAGCCCTCCCTCTCCTCCCACCTCTTCTGCTATGACAGGTGAATCAAAAGAAAGTTATCTATATCCTCTGAGCCACATGGACTTCTTTCTCCCCTTTCCTAAGAAAAGGCCGGATGAAGTTGGAAAAAATACCAGTGTCAGTCCTGTACATTACAGTACACTCACAAAACACATGTCAATGGACTGAATGGAATTCTGAATTAAACTGAAGAAGACACCAGAGACCTGGAGTAAAGACTCAAGTGTACCAGCCTAAAATAAAACATGACAAAAATGGGAAACCATCCATCAGGAAAGTGTACTACTAGTGAGGACAGCAGACAGAGATCTCACTGTTTTTAGGTAGTATGAGATCTGGAGAGTTTTTTATCTGCTCCTGCAGAAGAGGTTTCTTTGGAGCTGTTTGAAGGAGGAGAGCAAAGGACTTTGGCAAGGGTGGTATGGAGGCTTCTCCCATATATATGGAAAAGGCACACAAAAACCACAAAGGTGCTGCTAAAATGCAAAGTAGCAAACACAGACCAGATGCAGGTGCCGTTCTCAGAGTGCATGGGAATGACATTTGGCTGTTTACCAGGACTATGGGCCCTTACACCACATGAAACCAAGCAGCCAGAGAGGTGTTTTGCTTAGGAGACAAGACAAAGGAGGTTTTTCTTGTTTTCTAAAGAGAAACTAATTTTTCCTTTACCATGAACTATGTGCTGTTTAGCATCAGCTCTCTGTATCATATATCATAGGGTTGGTTTCTCTATGTTATCCTTTCCTGTTGCTAAGGATAGGTTCCTGTCGCAAAACTGAAGATCACACACTTCATCACTTCTGGAAGCTGACATCACCAAGACGTCTCCCCCACCTCTTCCTTCTTCATCATGCTCTCCTCCCCCTCTACTTTCAATTCCCCATCTTCTTCCCCACACTGCCAGGCCAAGCATGCTCCCCATTCCTCTTTCCTCCGCTCCACGCATTTTGGGTACTTGTCCTGCCCTTTGGACCTCAGGGACTCTGTGTTACTCCCATGGCATACACAGTCTGCAGTAATCTTGCACCACATCACCTTCTCTGTAAGCCAGAGATCTGCCATGGCATGCTAGCTGTGGTTGCTAAAGGCTGGGAAACACATAGAAGTCCTTGCACCAGTCTATGGAAAAAGGTGAGATTAACTTTCTCAATACTCTCTCTCTTGCTAAAACTTCTTGTTTTACCACTTCTTTGGGAGAACTGGAGTGTTTTCAACCTCTAACATATTTCTTTCTTTCCTTCTTCTTACAGTGTCATGGAGGTCTGCATATTCTTCCTTTGTGCTATGATATTTCTCCCAGGTAAAAGACACATTTTTAATTGTTAAAACCATTTTGATTGTTTGTGTCCTGCTATGTGATACTTTCTCATCCACTAAGAAGCTCATTCCTTAGTAGTATTAATTGCTTCCATTCCACAATCAAGGTCATATAGCCTCATATGTGACATGTATTTAAATTGTGTGCAGGGACTCTATAAAATATATATAGTAAGTACTTTCTCTCTTCAACTTTATATCTTTACATTACACTTATTTTATATTGCTCCTAAATTCTCAGTTTAACTCTGTCTTTAAAATGTGTGTATATCACCTGTGTGCATTATAGAGAAGAGCAGTTCTAAACTGAAAACTGGCAGTTTGATATGGGACAACTGGAGTTTGAGGCAGCCACAGAGATAATTTTGCAGTCTGGTGCTCTGGAAGAACAGTCAAAACTTTGCACTTGGAGAGAGACTGAAAATCTCCTCCTTTTGAGGAGCTGAGATGTTTTTATCTTCTGGGACAGAGGGCTGCATTTCTTATTCCAAGAAAACACAGTCCTTCCAGACCACCACTCATAATAATGGACACATGCACGGGGGGAAGCAGGAGAAAAATCATCCCTTGTGTAGTGCAGTTAATCCTTTCTTTGCATGAAGGCATAATTGTGTTTATTGACCACTTCTGTTAACAAGATCAGCAACAGAACAGTTAAATCTGACATTTAGTCTGTCATTAAATTCTAAATTATTACAGAACAGTTAAATCTGACATTTAATTTGTCATTAAACTTTAGATTAATTCTTCAATGAGACTGAAAGTGTTCACCTGCTTCTGACCTTCTGGTCATGCATTCCCTAGACACTCACATTTACCACACAGTGTGTACTTCACAGTTTCTTCAAAAATTTAATGCTGTGTTATTTTCTTAGGAGAATTAACTCAACTTTTTAAACAGAAATTGAGCAACTATCTTCTTTGTGGCAGAATCTCATTACACTCAGGATGCTGCAAGCAAGAATTGTTTGGATCTTTGGCCTGCCGATAAGTCTTCTAAAATATAGATGCTCATGATCTCTGTGTGGTAGGCCTTCTTTGGAAAGTAAAATATAGGAAGAAAAATAGGAAACAGTTTTATGACCTGAACTCCTCCAGACTAAATGAGTCAGTTTGAACAACTACATGTCAGTTTGAACAACTACATGTCCTGTCATACCTAGTGGGAGAATTTGTGCCTAAAAGCTGGTGTTTTTATTTCCACTGTTGATAAATGTTGGGTCTCTGAGTGCAACTTGGTATTCTTATGTAGCTGATGGAAATCTTTATTTTTCTCTCTCTCTGTCTAAGGTATTGCTGCCAGTGTGCATCCGGTGAAGGCATTTCTCCATCACACTGTATACCTATCCTGCTATTTTTCAAACTCTCAGAAAATTGACATAAAGAATTTAATAATTTTTTGGCAAAAAGACACTAAAAAAGTGGTACACGAAGTATATTATGGCCAAGAAAAACATGAGAACCTTAGTCCTGAATATATAAATCGCACCAGGGTGGACATGGGCAAATGGACTTTGCAGTTGTTAAATGCAGGAGTTGAGGACGAGGGACGCTATCAGTGTATTATTATGCAAAAAATAACTGAACAATCAACAGAGGTCATACACAAATCTGAGTGCTCACTGCACATCATCGGTAAGTAATCTCTTCAGATTGCCATCTGGTCTGTGGGATTCTCTGTGATTTTGTTTGGTCTAGAAATATGGGTCCTGTCTCCAAGCCCCTGAAAATGTGCTTGCTCTGGAGCAGAATTTCTAAAGATGGATAAGAGACTTGCTCCCTGCAAGTTTTATGGCTTTTAGGACTCTGGAAAATAAACTTGTTTATTTGCATCTGACAAACTACCTTCTATTAAAAGTAGCAGTAGTTATCAACATTGGTGGCAAATTAGAATTGAAACATAGCAAGATCTCTGCAAACACACAGCTATTTTATGATCATATAAATCACAGGGAAAATAAAGAAAAGAACAGCTCACATGGAGGAGTAGAAATTCATATGTTCAGTTAAAGGAAGGCAGAAAATTCCTCTGAAGAAAAAATGTGTACATACATTGATGCGATTCCACCTGATTTTTTTGCAACAGGGAATTTTTTGTACTCAGAGGGAAAAGCAGTAAATCTTTTAACAGGGAAATGGAAGTGAGGCACCAATGTTTTCTTCACATTTTTTAATATTTTTTTAATTCCTAATCTATAATCCTAATGTTTCTCTGTTTTAAACTATTCTGTTAGTAACCTTTATCCGTATGCCTGTGTTCTGTCTTGCACTGTGATAGTGCTAGTCATTAATAAAACTGCTTCTAACTTGCACTGGTGTTTTCAGGCTTCAGCATACTGCTTTAAAAGAGAACAGGCCAAGTGTAACAGCAGCCAAAAACAGGGTACCAGGACAACTGACCCTATTTAGCTTTGTGCTACTAGCAAGTGTTCCCTTGATCCACAGACAGAAAATGTAGATTCTTAATTTTGATTCTCCCAGGATGTACTGGAGAAGCATTTTCAGTGACGTTTTGGAACTCAGAAACTCACAATGTGCACTCAGTATCGAGGCCCTCAGTTTAAGATGATCTGTAGCATCAAGTGCTCAGTCAATTCAAACAGTTGAATCAGTTATCAGCTTAGCCAAAGTCTGAGCAATGTGTTACAGATATCTCACACTAAGGACTAAAAGTCTCCTATACCTTTTAAGGTTTAGCTTAGGAAGACAGTTTTAACAATGTGCTGTTGTCTTCCTTCCAAATTACTCTCTGTTCAATAAACTCCCAAAGGAAGGAGCAGTATGAAACCATATTTAAAAAAAAAAATTCAAGCCCTTCAAAATAAATAGATAAAAAATACAAATATTGAAATGCACCTGTGCTTACATGCTGCTTTTTAATTAAAATCATATTGTACATGGAGCAATTTTTATAGTTTGGCATGTCACACTTAAAATGGGCATAAGAAAAACAGAGGGCTGTACAAGAATGACAGGGCAGTCACACAAAGCTATCTAGATCACTTGGTGACAAATAATTCAGAAATACTGCAGTTCCTTTGAATACAATTTAAACATGTTATTTTTATGTATTACATTAGTACAATATATAGATAGCATGAAACTGTGTCAGGGGAGGTTTAGGTTGGATATCAGGAAAAGGTTCTTCACCCAGAGCATGGGTGGTCAGGCACTGACAGGTTCCCCAGGCAAGTGGTCACCAAGCCTGACAGAGTTCAAGAACAGTTTGGACAACACTCTCAGGCACATGGTTGTGACTCTTGGGTATCCTGTGTGAGGCCAGGTGTTGGACTTGATGATCTTTGTGGGTCCCTTCCAACTCAAGAGATTCTAGGATTCTGTATGTATGTTAGATGTATTTCATACAGCCACAATGATTTATATAACAACAGACTCAGATCCTTCTCCAGACAAAAAAAAAAGTAAGGCTTCACAGATTAACTGGAAAATCTGCTGTTTTGGCATGTCTGCAGTGCTTCCTCTGGATAGATCAATAAGGGAAGTAGGTGAGGCTAGGGAAGCTGTTTCAAAATACTTACTACTCAAAGCATGGAGGCTGAAATAGTGTCACAAGAGAGACTTACAGTTGCTCATTTTAAAGGGGATGTTGAAAAACTGAGAAGTGTGGGAAAAGCTCCAGTAGAGTTATCTGAAGGCTGGAAAAAAATACAGTCCAACTAGAAACATTAAAACAACATTCTGATTACCTTATAACACAGAATAATCAGATGAGTTTTGTTTCCAGAATGTGGGAACCTGAAATAAATGTAAAATACTTGATATTAAAAAAAAAATAAATTTAAAGGCTAGTTAATTCAGTGACAGTCAGTGTCTGGAAGGAAGTAAGACAGATGGTCACTTAAGAAAATAGAACAAAAGCAAAGTGATTAAGCCATTGAAAAAAATATTACGGGCTTGATGGACTACTGTCTCTTGAGGTATTTAATCTAATCCCAAAGCTTTTTTGGAAGACACTCTCTTCAAATACAAAAGACTTCCTGAAATGTGCTTTTATGTTAACAAACACAAAACCCATATATGTAGCTCACACCCTGCATGCAGCAGCATCACTTTTCAGTAAATTGAGGTTCCAGAAGCTATAAAAGAGAAGTGCAGGGTATATTCCACTATTTCCACTTGCTTACTGTCAATAAGATTGAAGCCCTTAAATCACTTGGATGTTGTGGCAAGTTTCATAGCCATGGATTACGTTCCTGCCATGCCTATAAAATACCAAGGAGAGAATAAATACTCCAGACCGGAAGTCTGACAGCAGTCAGCTAAGCAAGTCAGACCTTGAGCTTTCCTGAGGGACAACTTAACTAAATTTTGGGGTATAAAAAAGGGGGGGCCTTTTCCATTTTGAATTCATATCCATTGACTCTCTTGGGGAGATTTAAGTGACTAAGCTAAATCCTATGCATTGTAGAGAAAATTTTCTACAAATTTTTTATTTTCTCATTGCAGAGAAAATAAAAGCAACATCATGTTTCTTCATTCATCCATATTAAGAATTCTCTAGGGCAAGGATTAGATCCTTGTTCCAACACATTGAGTGTGTGTGCAGAAGAATGAGACCCTCTTAAGACTCACATTTTTCTAAGAACCCTTTTTCTCTTCTCCAGTATTTCTTTATATTGTCTTTAGTCCTATTGGCCCTAAAATAATGAACCATTTTCAGTGAAATCTTGAATCTATTTCTCAGGATTTGTTTCTGGTTTTTTGGGAGGTTGTTGAGGGTTTTTTTAACTTGCTATGTGCCGACTTGTGGTCAGCATTATGTCAACATTCCCTCCTTCTCCTTTTCCATTATAGTCTACTATTTGTACTATTAACATCTAACCAAACAAATCCTGGATGAGAATATCTAGATTAATTAAGAGAGAGTATTGATTAAAAGCTTCCATTTATCATTGATATTTTATGTTTAAATAGCTCTTCCTAATTCTGTTTCACTACTTCTTGCATGGGGAACTTGGCTTTTTAAAGCAACAGGTGTGTTTTTCATTTATTGTGATGAGTACTCAATGACACAAAATAAAAAACCCTTATGCTATAGTTATTTCCATCAGAAAAGCTAAGCTAAGGGAACCCTACCACAGAGTTATGATGAATTATATGCTGCAAAATGTTTACTTACAATACTGAGAGACACCAGGGATCTGGTGTTTCTACTTAAACAGCGCTGCACTTTGAACTTACCCCATCTGAATTCTCTCAGATGATTTCTTTCTTTACATTTCACAGTTAGAAGTTTGTGGTTTTCCCTTTACCCATTCAGGAGGCCAAAGGTAGGGAGCATTGTGGTCCCTTCCAATTTTCTGCTTAAGGCCTTATGTGTAAGCAGGCCAGGTTTCATTATTCTGAGTCTGAAAGAGGTGGGAGACACAGAGGCCCGTTGTCTGGCTGATCAGACTTGCAACCTTGAAACACCCTGAGAACAAGAAGCAGCAAGTCTACATACACACCAAAAAATGCCATACAAATCCCTTCTTGGAATGCCCATTGTCTTCCTGAAGAAAACTGTTTAGACTTGTTTCTGCCTGAAAATATTAAATAACTGGCAGGGACTGTCACAAACATGGTGTGGCTGGCTCATGATGCTCTGTCTTTGGTCTATTTCAGCCAACTATAGTCAGCCTGAGATAGGAGAACTGCACTCCGGGAAACTAAAGCCCAACGGATACCTGAACCTCTCCTGTTCTTCCAGTGGAGGGTATCCAGAGCCCAAGGAGATGACTTGGCTAATTTCACATGAGAACATAACTCACAGCAGTCCGGCTCACATGGATGTCTCACAGGATGCTGTGACAAAGCTGTACAACGTTACCAGCAAGCTGAGCATCCCGGTTCCTACAAAGAGCCCCACTAATATCAGCTGCTTGCTTCACCTTAGTGAGCAGCTGGGAAGCCTTGTCTCAGTCCCACTGGGCATAGGTGAGTCTCCATTTGCTCATTCCAATTTCTGCATGGGTAGGAGCAGGCAGTGCTGCAGCACAGCTGCTCACAGACAGCAGCATGGTCAAGGCAGGGAATATACTCTTAGAAGTTGGTTAAAAGGGTTGTATGTTCTCCGTCCTGTTCGCCACTGAACTTCCTCTCTTTTCCACATGGGAAATCTTATTACAGCAAGGAGAGGGCACAGAGAAGGAATTGCTACACAATCTAGAAAACAGCCCTATTGATCCCCTCCCTGGAAGATGCTGCAGTAGCAACAAAGCAGCCTAGGGGTCTGGATCAGGCAGCAACCAGTCTCTGGAGCTGACACCTGTCAGGAGAGGTTGTCACTTCACAGAATCAGAGAACTGGTGAGGTTGGAAGAGGCATCTGGAGATGATCTAGTTCAACCACTCTGCTCAAAGTAGGATCAATAGGTAGCACAGCGCTTTATCCAGTTGAATTTTAAACACCTCCCAGGATAAAGACTCCACAACCTCTCTCAGCAAACTGTTCCAGAGTTTGACTACCCTGATAGTAAAAAAGGGGTCTTTTGCTGGTTTAAAGTGCTTGAGCTGCTATTCTTAATCATTCCTTAGAAAGAGGCAGAAGGCTAAGCAGAAGAGTCCCATGGACTATATTTGGTTCAGAAACTGCCAAATAGAGTGTGCTGAGTTTAAGTGTAAAGACCATTAAACTTGGACTAATATTAGAAGCATTCCTGGTGGTTTTCATAACATTTGCCAGAATGAAGTGCACATTCCAAAATGACTGTTTGGGGATTTTTCTTCTCTGAGATTGTGTCTTTTTTCAGACACCTCTTGCAAGAAGCAGCTGGGGACCTGAGTTCCATTATGACTTTACTGCCAGATTATCTGAGGGTTCCACATGGCTGATCCTTTCTTTAAACTAAAGCAGTATTTTATTTATCTTCTGGACCAGGAAAACTTATTTTCACATGTTTTTGTTTGTAAGCTATGGCACAAGAACATCAAAATAAAGACAATTCCCACTTTGGTCATAGGTTCATTTGGCTTGCACATGTCTCTTCTAGACAATGCTGAAGATGGAGAGCTATGCTTCAATTAACACGAACAGGGAGCCAAAAGGGAATGGTAGCATTGCAGAAAAGCCTAGAAGGGTAGTATAAACATGCACCTTACTACTGCAGATGTAAAAGAAATTTGCCACTTGTTCTGAAAAAGTTCCACTGTGCAGTTTCCTTAATATAAATTTAGCTAAAGGGTTAAGTTATCAACACCAGATATGGCAAACTGCCTCTGATGTCTTTGCATTCTGGGACTTTTAAATACTATTAAAATACAATCCAGAAGTCTTCTAATGTTTGTTCAGCTCTGTGCATGGCTCGTGAGTCTTGAAATGGTTATATTAGCTATAATGCTGAATCTTCCTCTTCCCTCTTCAATTATTCTCTTCTCTCTGGCTTTATGAAAATAGATACCTGACAAGCAGCGATGGTGGGTAAGAAACCAGGAACTCCACACAAACATAAGTTTTGTTTGGCAGTAACTGAAGCTCTATCAGCTGCTAACCCTGCCAACCAAAACCTCAAAAACACAAAAACCAGAAATAGAGGGAAAGTCCTTTGAATTCCCTGCTACTTTCACATCCCTTACAGCATTTCATTAGGCTTTGACTTCATCATTTCCGACACCTAGTAGTAACATATTCCAGGTTCTTCCAACTTGCATGGTAACACAGAGCAGCATTGGCACAGTAGCTGCCTCATTGGCTCTTGTATGAATTAAGTTGCTGATCTTTCACATGTTACCCAAACCTCAGAATGAGTGTTTTGTTCTACTGCTGTTGAAGTGACCACTAAGACCAGGTAGTTTCACTAGTTATTGGAAAGGGAAATTAAAAAACGTGCCACTATTAAAGCAAAAAGGATGCCAAGGGCCTTAACCTAAACTTCTACTTCATGTAACTTTGGGACAGAGCATTTAAAGTAATTGTTACCAAATTAAATCTTTGCTGTGTGTATCTTCTCTGTTTTCTTATTCAGAGATACAAAAGAATGAAATGGAGAAAGCAAAGATAAATTTCTTTGGCCCACTAATAGCTGTGGTTGTACTGATCATTTCTGCACTTCTTCTGGGTTTTGTGATATTAAAGAAGAACAGAAATATCTTGTCTACCAACCAGAGTAAGTTACTACTTGTCATTCAGCTCTACTGTCCCTCAACTCACAGGCTTTACCCTTTGTAATCATCCCTTTACCTACTTTCAAGCTGCTGACATAAAAATAGGTTTCATGCTGGACTTAAGCTAAACTTCCTAGGACAATTTAGTTCCTGTAGCAACTTAGTCCATCCTGCAGCAAGTCAGATCTCCTTTCTCCTGTCTCATCTTGGAATCCACTTTTCCCTCTTTTTTGTGGTCTGTGAGACTGCCATTGCACCAGCTTACCACCTTTTCCTGTAGTTTCATCCTTCTTTTTTTCTGGGGTTGGGTAGGCTTGGCTCTTAAAATCATTGAACTATATAAGTATTTCTTGTCTATCATTACTTATAAGAAAGGTGGACTTGGGGCAGGGATGAGATGAACTTACATGAAGTGCATGGAAGGATCTCTGTCATCACAGAGTTGAACAGTCAAGGCATTGCTCCACCACAAGCTGCCCACACACTGGGCTGAAAGAGTCATCTTGTACTGGGAACAGAATTTGATCCTGGCATTTCATTTCTCTGTTTTGTTCTGAGACTAATTCTCAGCAGTCCAGGGTTTATTCAGCACTGAACCATGTTGCCATCAGAATCTATTTTCCTTGTAGCAAGAGGGAAATGCATTTCTCAGTCCGTCCTGTTTCCCTTTACAGCCAAAAGTCTTGAGCCTCACCTTGCTATTTTCTCAAATTCTAAGATAACTGGACATTTACTATCAACTCCTTTACAGCTCCTATTTTTCACATTTCTGTAAATCACATATTGATCTATTCTAGGTGTCAGTCTAGCAGTCTAGAAGCTATCCAGCTTGAAACTGAGGCCATCAGCCAGACTGCTGACCGGGAACCACCTCTGCACACAGCAAAGCATGAGGTCCCATGTTTTTAGAGGTTCTGCCAGAACAAGAATCCTCCCCAGAAGCCCTACAGAACAACATGCAACACTTTTGTGTGATGGCTGAAACCTACTGCCCAGTGTTCTCTGCTTTTATTTTTGCTCCAGAATGGTAGTAAATATGATGCTCTGCCTGTCTGCATGACTACCTTTTTGTTGTATCTTTTATTATGCACTGTGACAATGTAAAATCCTCAGAGTCAATGGAGAAAGCAGAGCTGCATGGGTCACAGAATGTCTCAGAAATAGAAGGAGTTAAGGCACAATCTGTAAATCATAACCATCACTGCAAACACGATCAGAGGTAGGCTATTACCCTCAGAATCATGGAATCATAGAACCATGGAATCATAGAATGACTTAGGTTGGAAGGGACCTTGAAGGTCATCTAGTTTCAGACCTCCTGCCTAACCACGAGCCATGAATGCTTTTGGCAGAGCCACTGTGGCTTTGTATCAGTAATTTCCTTGTAAAGCTTCACATCAGAAAGAGGAACTTCAGGGCACTTCCCTGCTTTCTGAGAAAAGTCATGGAATTCCTATCAAGCATTTGAAACTAGAAATAATCTGAAAGAAATATTTGCTTTAAACACAATTTGTGATTAAATTCTTTTTTTTAATATCATCCAAGCTTAGTATACCCAGACAGTTAGTACCTCCACACTTTGTTCCTCTGTATTCTGACTGAGAACTGTAACAGTTGTTCAGGTGGATGCAGGGATAGAAAATGATAGCATGAGGTGTCATATGTGTGTATATCTAACCATATAAAATTAGGCTGAGCAAATAATGAAAAAATATTACGTAAGTCATGTTCCTTTTTGGTTGACTATGTTCTCCCTTTCTTAATTTTACTTCAGACCTTGATGACAGGGGAACTCATACACTGTGGTATGTTCAGCCATAAGAAGGAGTTTTATCTTTCAGAAAATATCCTTTGTTTCACTCAAAATGTGTCAGCTCCCCAATCTTGAATGATCTCTGCACTTTATATTTTTCAACAGCACTGACATCTTTCAGGAAGAAGAATGCAGCAGAACTGAGACAAAATTTTTCTGAGATCTTGATTGTTTGTAGGTCTGACACCTACAGAAAGAGCAGGGACATTAGCATCATATTCTCAAGACAAATTTCAGCTCAGAGTTGCAGTCTGGTGGCATAAATTCTCTACAGTTGTTGGGTAGAAATATTCTTTTCTGCTAAATGATGTGAGTTGCTAGATTCCACCTCAATTTTTACTCCATTTTCAAGAGTGTGAGAGAAATGCATGTCCTTTTGAGTTAGCTAAACTATTTGGGAGTCAGTTTATTAAGCTATTTCACTAACATTCCAAATATTTTCATTCAGATTAATATCATTCAAATGTTATTAGAAGGGAAAGGTTTTAATTTTTTGTAAAGTTTATACTTTCTAGCAAACTTATTTAATGATGGATTAAAACATGGTTTTTTCTGTGTTGCTGTTTTTATTCTCCTTCCATTAAAGCATCATGTTAGGAAATACCAACATTTGGTGTTCTCAGGGAGAACACATTTTCAGACTTACTTCTTGGAAGCAAACGAATAAAAAAGATATTGCTGCAATGACTGAGAATGGCACAACTGGAGGTCTCACGTGTTCATTCATACATATGATATGTACATCAGCAGCTGTAACTAGTGGAAAAGGCAACATGGTGGGTTAGGTTTATCCTTTGACAACTCCCTTCCATCCTTAATTTGTTCCTAATTGATGAAGTTGTTTTTCTCCCTTGCCATTCCTCTACTTTAGGCTGCCAACCTCCTTCTATTAACTGCTCTATTTCTCTACCTCCTCTATTCTTTCCCTTAAATCAATCTAATTCCTTCCTGCAGGTAAGGATTTAAGGTGAAAAAGGGAGGTGGGCTTCAGGGAAAATCTTAATTTGTCTCTGTGTGTTGAAATACATTAATCCTCTGCACTAGCAGGTGTAAGGAGCACAGTAGCAAGGCACAGGAAAAGCATGGCTGATATGCTGGTGTTTTTGTCCTCCATACAAATGCATTCCAGGCTATTGCCTCACACACTTCATTCCTTTCTTTGGCACCTTTCAGTCGGTTAGTGACTCCATCAATGTGGCAAGCACATGAGAGAGTGTACACCCACTATGTACCGCAGCGTGGAACAGCTTCACTCAAAAACACCATTCCTTTCTTTTTAGGCAGAACATTATGAATTTCAGAAAATGCTAAGAAAGGCATGCCAAAGGTGCATCAAAGTCACATCCAATGCCCTAATGTAAAATTCTGTTATCAGACTCAGAGTTGTGATAGATTGCTTCAAGTTCACTGATTAACCAGAACTGAATCACCAAATAGTTGAGATTGGAAGGGATTTAGGGAGTATGTCCAGCTCAACCTTCCTGCTCGAGCAGGGTCACCTGGAGCAAGTTCCCCAGGTCTGTGTCCAGACAGTTTGTGAATATCTCCAAGGAGTGAGACTCCACAGCATATCTGGGCAACCTGGTGCAGGGCTCAGTCACCCTTCACAGTAAAAAGGATTTCCTTCTGAAAGGTGTTTCAGTTTGTGCCTATTGCCTTTGGGCCTGTCACTGGGCACCACTGAAAAGAGTCTGTCTCAGTCTCCTTTGCACCTTCCCTTCAAGCATTTAATACACATTCACGAGATCTCTCTGAGGCTTCTTTTCTCCAGGCTGAGCAGCCCCAATGAACTAAGCCTGTGCTCAGATGAGAGATGCTCCAGTCCTTTAATCATCCTTGTAGTCCTTCACTGGACTCTCTCCAGAATGTCCATGTCTCTCACATACTGGGAAGCCCAGAACTGGACACAGGACTCCAGAGGGTGCCTCACCGGTGCCAATTAGAGGGGCAGGACCACGTGCCTCAGCCTGCTGAAAACGCTTTCCCTGGTGCAGCCCAGACACTGTTGGCCGCCTTTGCCACGAGGGCGCACTGCTGCCTCATCTTCAGCTTGTCCCCTAGGCCATCCCTGTCCTTTTCCACTCAGCTGCTTTCCCGATGGATCGCCCCAGCCTGTACCTGTGCAGGGGGCTATTCCTCCCAAGATGCAGGACTTTAGATTTCCTTCGATTTTTTTCGGAGATTCCTCTCTGCTCATTTCCCCAGTCTCTTGAGACCCCTCTGGGTGACCACACAGCTCTCTGGGGTCCACTCCTCCAAGTCTTTTATCATCTTTAAACGTGTTGAGTGTACACTTGCTCCTAGCATACAGGTCATTAGCGAAGAGGAAAATCAGTTAGTTTTACTGAAAATTCCTTAATGCCAGCCAGCACTACTGCAACAAGAAATATTTCCCTATGGTTAACAAGTGATGGAACAGTGGAGTGTTGCATTTCCAGAATATTCTACAGTTACTTCTGAGGAGATTGTTATTAACAAAGTACCCTATGGCAAGTATGCCTTAGGCACTTTTTCCTCTTTCAGGTGAATTATTTGCTACTAGAGGTTACACTCAACCACAAAAATACAGTATTTCTGTTAAAGAAATACATCTATGTTTTGGTTTCAAATTATCATTTTATAGATATACATATATCAATCTATATATCTATATCTATATCTATATGAATGAAATAGTCCTCAACACTGGAATGCCGGGCTGTCATAATTCATAACTGATCTCTCCTTGGTTTTCAATCTTCTGCACTAGGAAGACCACAATGCTGGGACAGGGAAGGATTTAAGAAAGACATGTTTTCTGATTTCAGGATGGACTGCCAGAAGGTTTTCAAGAGAAAAACTACAATTAGACAGGAAAGCTAGTGAAAGTTGAGAAAGACAGGAAATGGATGAGGACTGAGAAAGTGTAAAGAGATGAGTGATACACCAGCCTGGCTTGCAAAAGAAAGTGCAAATGCATCAAGTGCAGAGCTGCTTCACAGACTCCGGGAAAGCTAGGCAAGGCTTGCCACTAGCAAAGAAAGATTCTGCTCAGAGGTCCAGAAATTCAGAATATTCTTACAGACATGGACTTGTCATACCTCCTCACATACTTGTGAAATTTATGGCACATACACAAGCTCAAATTATCATGCATTCGGTGTGTTCTTGATATTGAGACCAGCATATCTTTTGTCCATTGCTTTTGTTAATCTCTTAAAACAAAAATTAAACCAAAAAAACCTCATGATAATAATAAAAATTATGGCAAACCACGTGTTTCTAATAAGCAATGATGTTTATTTGAGAAGGACACAGACCTAAGAAAAAATGGAAATATGAGTTGAGAGTAGCTCAGATTGCAGTTACATACCTACATACACAGCTGGTGCACCATGTGTATTGCCTGCTCTCTTCTGAAATATGCTTTTGATTTAACTTATACGGGTGTGAAAATGGGACTATGACACAGACACAATGGAGATATCTTACTTCTTTACCTTGCACTGTTAAATGCACTACTGTACCCAGAAACATAAGTCATATTTTTTAAAAAGTTAAAACATTAGAATTGGAGAAGAAGTGAAAAAAGATGATTAAGTCTCTAGAAAGCATGTTTACAATGTGGAGTTTATAGAGTTCAACCTATGCAGGTGATGAAGAAAATGGAGAAAGTACCTGATGAATCTGTCCAGTATTCCAACACTTGAAATGACTGATTAAATAAGGAAGTTGTGAAAGATCCTTCCTACTAAGTGACTCTTAGTGGGGAGCCCAGAACCGGACACAATACTACAGGTGGGGCCTCACCAGTGCTGACAGGGGAGGAACACCCCTCCTTATCCAGTCCAGGATACCATTAGCTTTCTTTGTCATTTATGTTCAGCTTGGTGTCCAGCAGGACTATTTCTTCAAAGCTGCCTTCCAGCTTGTCATCTCCTAGCATGTGCTGCTGCATGGAAAGGAGACAAAGAAGTTGAGTTGAAAGACTCAGAATAATCAGGTTTCTCGAACGTATATGAAAGATTTAACATGTAATACATTTGTACTGTGGAATAGAAAGGGACTCATTTAACAAAATATGATGGGGAAAACAAATTATGACACCTAGCAAGAGATTCTGTGTGGAAAGAAAAGCCAAGACAAAGCCAAGGAAAGAAAAAAGATGCTTGGTATCCTATTCCTTTATTACTATATAGTTTCTTGAAAGAATTATGAGTAGCCACAGCTTTTATTTCTCCAGTTGCCTATGGCAACAGAGCATATTGTGAGCGAGGTAGAAGCCTTTCCTAGTAGATCAGACATCCAAAAGCAGAGAATCTTAAAACTGCGAGATCTTCTTTCTTCAGAGATTTTTCTTTCTGTGCCTGAGATACTGTGGAAGATCCTCTATCCTACTGTTACTGTTTGGAGAGTGGCACAGCTGAGGCTGGTTTGGATTGGATTGGATTGGATTGGATTGGATTGGATTGGATTGGATTGGATTGGATTGGATTGGATTGGCTGAAACTGGTAGAATTATGCTGAGGTATAACAAGAGGTCACATGGCCAGTCATCTTCGTCCAGCTGTATTGGAAAAGATAATTTAAAATAATGAACCCCTCAGTAACAACTTATTCCTTCTTCTGCTTTAATTCAATTGGAGTTAGAACTTACACTTAAAAGGCAAACCTATTGCTTAAGAACTTTGAAATCATGGGAAAGCAGGCTAGAAGTGCTCAGGAGTGAAAACTATTTTGCAGACCTAAGCCTTTATAGAAATTCAATTAGACTTTTAAGAAGGTGGTTTTTTGGGTTTTTTTTAATTGCGTCAGTGGTTAAGTCCCTCAATAATATGTATGCACCCAGAGCAGAAAGTGTATAAAAACAACTCAGTACAGGAACATAGAAGGTTTTATCAATGAAAATACAAAAACACTTGATCAGCATAACACACTGAAACATCAAACCCCAGCTTCCCCTAAAGTGATGCAAAGCAGCCGTTTGATCCCAGAACACAGAGTTAGGAACCATGGCACCTACTAATCTTCTCATATCAGTTTTACCACTGCTAAGCTTCCTCTTACTGGCAAAAAGTGAGTGGAAGTCTCAAGGGTATCAAGGGTATTCAAGGGTATCACATCCCATACACCCACCAAGAGAGGAATTTCAGGGCGCTGACTGTATCTGCGGACTCTAAAGCCCAGCACAAACACCTGCAGGGGCCGTACACCGCAGAGGGAAAACACAGTTATGTCTTATGATGACGGTCCCCAGTCAGGCCATTGGGCTTGGGTCTTTATTTCGTCTTTCTCCTCCTTTTTCCTTCCAGCAGCCCCCACAGACTCCAAGCAGGCCTGGCGGCCCCTCCACCCTCCCCCCCCACCAGACTCCCTGAGGCAGGGAGCACGGCTTGAACTGACATCCCGGGACCCTTTGGTTTCCACATCAATTTCACTTGAATTCCACATCAATTTTATTCCTTAGAAGCCGAGGCTGCGGTGCCAGCACCGCGGGTTGAGGCGCGAGGTCCCCCTGCCGGCTCCGGAGGCCGCTCCCTCGGCTCGGCCGCCCCGGGGCCGTGCAGGGCTGTGCGGGGCTGTGAGGGGCTGTGAGGGGCTGTGAGGGGCTGTGAGGGGCTGTGAGGGGCTGTACGGGGGCCATGGTGGGGCTGTGAGGGGCTGTGCAAGGCTGTAAGGGGCTGTACGGGGGCCATNAGTGGGCTGTAAGGGGCTGTGAGGGGCTGTGAGGGGGCCATGAGGGGGCTGTGAGGGGCTGTGGGGGGGCCATGAGGGGGCTGTGAGGGGCTGTGAGTGGGCTGTAAGGGGCTGTGAGGGGCTGTGAGGGGCTGTGAGGGGGCTGTGAGTGGGCTGTAAGGGGCTGTGAGGGGCTGTGAGGGGTTGTGTGGGAGGCTGCCATCAGGGTATGCTGAGGGAGAGCTGTGGGGTCAGAGTGCCAAGGCCTGGAAGCGGCACTAGGAGGGCTCCTGTGCCCCCTGAGACTCCCAACGGGGTCAGCGCTGAGGCATACTGGGCTGCCCAGGGCCATGTCCTGCCAGGTCCTGTAAACAGAATCGCAGAATCACAAAATCAATAAGGTTGGAAAAGACCTCCAGGATCACTGAGTCCAACCTTTGACCGAACACCACCATGTGAACCAGACCAGAGCACTGTGTGCCACATCCAGTCTTTCCTTAAACACCTCCAGGTACGGTGAGTCCACCACTTCCCTGGGCAGCTCATTCTGATGTTTAAACCACCCTTTCTGGGAAGAAATTCTTCCTGATGTCCAGCCTAAACTGCTCCTGGTACAGCTTGAGACTACATCCTCTCCTGTCACTCATTGCCTCAGAGAAGAGGCCAACACCACATCTGGCTACAACCTCCTTCCAAGTAGCTGTAGAGAGCAGTAAAGTCTCCCCTGAGACCCATTTTTTACAGGCTAAGCACCCTCAGCTCCCTTAGCCACTCCACACAGGACTTATTAGCCTGATCCTTCCACATTTTTTTTGCCCTTCTCTGGACTCAAGGATGGAATTGGCACACTCTTCCAGGGGTTCTTGTTTGCTCTGCTGCTTGAGTGTCCCAGAGAAAAATTTATACCTCACACCAAGCCTGAGCTGCTCTTCTTGCAGCTTTTGGCTGCCATCTCTGATCCTCTCACCATGCACCACTGCAAACAGCCTGGCTCCATCTTCTCAATAACCTCCTTGGGATTGTTGGAAAGATGCAATTTGGTATCTTTTTTCCAGGCCAAACAGAGGGAGCTCCTTTGGCCTCTCCTCACAGTGCAAGTGCTCCAGTCCCATCACCACCAACTTGCAGTAATTTATCTATGTCTTTCTTGCACTGGGGAGCCCAGGAGTGGACATGCTGTTCTAGGGGTGGTCTAAGAAGTGCTGAGCAAACAGCAGTAGCATGGCTCCCCTCACATGATCTACTGGCAATGATGCTGTCAATACAACCCTAGCTACCATCAGCCTTGTTTCCTGCCACTCTTTTGTCATGAGCTACATGGACAGAAGTCATCTCACCAGCATCTTCCCCTTTCCACCTTTTCCCCAGAGCAGCTACAGCACTTTGGGACATGAGGTATCGAAAGCCTATGCATTCACTCTGCTGGTGTTTAACATTGCACTGTAGTTTTCTTTTCATGTCTCCTCCACTCAGGCCTGCCTCATCATCAATTCCACAAGTCTAGCCCACTCTCAACAAATTCTTTGCAATTTGCTCCATTTTCATTCTGGGAAATTTTCATGTAAAGCTAGAAGAAAATACAGGAAAAAGGAGAATTATTCATGTGAACAGAACTCTGAGGCAGTCGACGCAAAGACGACGTGGGACAAGAAGACTGACGTTTAGAAAAGAGGGGAAATTAATTATAAGGTGTGTTTGAAAGTCTAAAGCTATTCAGAAAACTGAATGCAACAGGAAGAATTGAATTCATCCAGACAAATGAGAATATGGATGATAGCACTTTAGAGACAGGGACAGAGACTCTCTAAGGGGAGAAGTTCCTATTTAATGAAACTTGCAGACCGTGCAGGTGAAAATTGCAGCTGATAGAAAGCAGTTTTCCTATGAGAAATCATTAAGAATTTAAAGTATACTCTTAAAAGGGAAATTATGAAAAAAGTATTTGTAAAACCTTGAAAAAATCTAGCCACAGCATTTAATTTCAATAGTGACAGTATAGTACAATCCAAACAAAATTAGGAACAGAATGAGAACATACAAAATATCAAAACAATCCTTTCACATTTTTAATTATTTGCCCCCCACACACCCCCCAACTTCCAAAGACAATCTTTGCAAATTGTTTTCAGCATTTCCAAGAGAAATTTTTAAAATCTGTTGAAAGTTTCTGTTCTAATACCAGAGGCTTCCTTGCACTGAATTCTCTTTATGGTCTATTTTCAACTGACCTAAAGAGAAGCACTAGGAGACTGATGTACCAGTGAATAAAGAGACCTGACAATTTTGGCTATCAAACGCAAGTCATTAGACATGTATCAATATAAGTATATGGTGGATTTTAAGCTCCATAGTACTGTACAATTCCATTGTGTATACTCTTCTCCATCAGCTGTTTCCTAAATGTTTTATTGGTGTGAATAAGTACAATTTCAGAAACAAGTAATATTATGAAAAGAAAGTAATATCGCTAAAAGAAGGAATGTCAGGCAATAAAAGACAATGTCAGACAAAAAATCTCCATCAGAGAGAACTGTGAGAAACTAAGAGGTGTAGTACCAATCCTTTAAGTTTACATTAACACTCCATACTTCTGAGACATGGAAATCCATTCTTTTACATGCTCCTGACAATTCCCAAGCTTTTAAGTGAGTTGAATATGAACCCTAAGGGGAAGGCTTCAGGGTCACAGTTATTACACACCCGCAGTGACTCCCCTTATGCAATGTGGAGTGGTGCTGACAAAAAAGTTAAGCTGGGTAGGGGTGTCACAATGACATTTTGCACAGCATTCTTTGCCACATTTCTTAGTGAGTTTAACACTTTAAGTTGTAAGACAGTGTTACCATGTCCTCACATGATAACACACAGTGCACAAGCAAAGGAAGAAGTCCCGTGATTGTGGATTTTAGCAGCCAATTTTTTGCTTGCCCTGGGCATTTTAGGAGGTAAGCTGTGGAGCACATGAGGCTTAAAGACTTGGAAACATTGCCATAATTATTTATTGGCTTTATATAAAAATGTTACTTATCTGTTACTGATCTTCTTTGAGACACTTTGTGTACATTCCTGCTCTGGCTATACAAGCAATATTAATGGCAGGTTTTGCCTTGATAAAATTTGAAAAACACTTAAAACCCCTACTCTTTTTTTGTCTCTTTCTCGCTCTTGCATGTGCGGGAAAGAGGAAAAAAAAGAAAGAAAAAAAAGAAAGAAAAAAAAGAAGCATCCCACCCATCTAGTCGTGGCAGCAGCTCTGCCATGTTCCAAGAATACACAATATTCTGGAAGAAAGCCATCCTTATCACTTGGGTTGTTGCAGTTGATACCTTGATTGTAGTAGGAGCATCTTTTTTCTAATTTTCATTATAAATATCTGAATAATTTGAAGTAAAATAACAATCTCTGTGCTGGTCTTGGCAGCTCTTAGGTCTCTTTCGCTCAGAAACAAGTCATTGGGCCCTTTGTGGATGGAGAAAACATTACCTGAAAGGCAAATTGCACAAGAAGCTCAAAAATATATGTAGGAAAATCATGCAGAGAAGTTCTACTCCTGATTCAAGTGAACTCCTTAAAAAGCCTCTAATAATTCTGTCAACAAGTACAGTATATTGGACAGCAGGCAACTGCAATGGGTCTTTGCCTTTCTTTCTCTTCCAGATGGTATAAATACAACCAAAATGTTTGTATGAAAAGATGGAGACAGCAGATCACCACAGGCTTCTGAGCATCAGTTTGGTAAACATAAATTTTGGTGCATTAGGACCTTCAAAGTAGTTCAGTGGGAAAAAAATCAGAAAAAAAATTCTTTTGTGTACAATGGCAATATTGCTTCTCAGCATTCAGTGGGAAGATGCACTGCTTTTGTTTTAAGCCAGTAGTCCAATATAGCTGGTAGAAATGCAGTTTCAGGAAGAAGTATTCCGGATGTCCACATAATAGAGAACACAGATTGTTCTGTGTGCCCAGTGGTCTTCTCCCAGTAGCTAAAAATGCCTGTCATGGAGAGGAACAAGCTTACTCTATTCCTTCTTCTGAGAGCAGGAAGCAGCTGATATGATTAAGCAGGTGAGAGATAGAGCCACTGTTGACTAATCTGAAGATCTATGAGAAGAGGTAAAATTGAGGAACTTCAAACTAGAAAACATAACAGGCTCTGGAAACAATCCTGCATGAACCATGCTGGCTGGGAATTGGAAGAAATATCACAGGCTCATCTTTCTGGTAAGTACACATAGACCAGTGAAAGGAGGTGAACTTACCTGTATCTATTTGCATAATTGGAAATGTGGGTGTTCTGTGCTTTTTTACATGTGAAAGAGTAAAGATGTTCAAAGCTTCATTCTGTTCAGCAATTTCTACAGCAGAGTGCTAGGTGCAATTGATTTCAGCAAAAGAGAGGTGGTTGCCCTGTTAGTCATCCAGCCTGATGTAAAATTAAACAAGGGGGAAGTTTTTTAAAACTAAGTAAAATTTCTTGACTCATAAACTAAAGGAGGAATCTGCCAATTTAAGTCATAGGAAAAAGAATTGCAGGCTCATCCTCTACAATGTCCCTGATGAGAGTGAAAACCAAGTCACTGGTGTTTGTGGACCTCTGCTACAGTAACACATTCCAAGAATGAGCTGCAATGGAGTCTCAGACACAAGGAAATGCACCTGGGAGATTCTTATCTTCAGTGAGGGAGCCAGGTCAAGGCTCTAGTTCTCTGTGTGTCACATTTATTCTGTGTAGGACCAACTCACTACTGAAATATCTGAGAAGGACCACAGCAATTTTTTTTAACATTGCCTGAGAAATGGTTCAGATGAAATTAGAAGGATGGCTGACTAGTTGAAAATTCCAAGAAGCTTATTTCCTGCATTTGAAAGTAGATAGGAAAAAATAAAATGTCTGTTTCCATGAGCTACAATCTGATTTATAATCTGGCATAAATTGAACATTTCAGCAATAAGGAAAGCCTGGAATTTAAAGAACGGAGCAAAATGGTTCCAAAGAAAAGCTGAGAAAACACTAACTTTGAAATACTGAAACTGTGAAAAAGCTAACTGAGAGAAGGCACCTGTGAAGGTCCTGGTATCTTTAGTACTGAGGTTTATGTCAGGGCAGATACAGAAATTGGCACTGGAGTTATCTAGACGTTCAGGTGCTTTATCATCACAGCATTTCCCAAGAGAAGTAGACAAGTACTGTCACATTGCAAGAGAACTAAAGCACAGAGTTAAACAATTTGACCAAAGTCATTCAGGAAAGTTGTGAAAAAGCAAGGAACAGAATCTGATCTCCTGAGAATCACTCTACTCTCTAATCCACAAGGCCTCTGAAGCTTCCTTGTTGAGCCAGCTGCTCAACAACTGATCTCAGTCAGTGCAGACCACTTTTCCAACAGGAAATCGACATTCTGGGCTTTGCTTGAACTGGGTTTTAAAAGGATGTGCTTGTTTCTGAGTGGCAATTGTATAACAAGCATATTTAGAACCTTGTCAGACTTTGATCTGCAAGGGAAAAAGAGCACAGTGGAGGAAACAAGTCAAGTCAGAGGCTTGCAAGTAGCAGTTCAACAAATGTGGACTAAAGAAAGCATTGGTTTATTGGTTTTATTACCCCCCATTCTTGTCAGAATATGCTTTTGCACTATCTAAAGCAAATATCCCTGCTTGTCATTCATCCAAGTGAATACACTTATTTATTAATAACTTTGTTTCTTAAACCAGCCATTGGCATTTCCACGGCTCCTGAATCCTAAAATACTGTACATGTGCAATCAGTACACAGCAGTGTTAACAGATTTTTCCGTAATAATCTTTTTATAGTTGCTGACTTCCCAGACACCCAAGGAAATGCATCACATCTGCAATACAGTGCAGAGACAGCTAGTGGGAAGTGCCAGGAAGCTGGCAGCAGGCAGTAGGCAACTTCCAAACCTGATCAGGAATTTTTGAGCTTTACCATGTGGGGGACCATATAGCAATAGACACATTTCCTTGCAAATGATTTCATGTCTCATTTGCAGACCACAGAGAACAAACTTTCTTGTGTGCTTATCCATGTGACTAATTGATGCCTCCAGTAATTCTAGCCTCTGTTTAAAAAAAAAAAAGGGGGGAAAAAAAGAGAAAAAACAAAAAGCCCTCATATTATCATCTCCTCATCTTACTTGGTCAGGCCTCGTACTCGGAATATCTTCATCAGCACCTTTTTTTCTGTGCTGGTCTTGCTGACCTGTACCTTTTGACAGCTATTGATAAAAAGCTGGTTACCACCAGGTGATGATATGCTTGTTACTGACAAGCAGCATGAGCTCCCAGGCCCCATGTAAGGAGTTTTGCATTGCTTTTGAACACAGTGCTCTTAAAACTGGTTATGGTTTTTCTGAACTAGCACTGTTTATTAGGAAAAGCCAATTCTTTGAAATCGGCCCTGCTGGTGAAAAAGTGCAGCTTTTTATTAATTGACTCAGTAAAATCTGGGAAGAAATTATGTGGTTATGCTATTTGAATTTAATATTTTCAAAATTAGGCATTCTTTTTCAACTGGAATACCTTTGGGTTTCCAACATTTATGTTTTAAAAGGTTTAAAATATTCAGAAGTTCAGATGGAAAAAGTGGTTTTCAAAATCAGTGTAACAGTATTTCAAATCTCCCCCATTATTTCTCCCCCACAGAATTTCCATTCACTATTTTTGGTAAGCTTAGCGTCTTTGTGACACTTCAGGAAGAAGAGATACTTCAAAATCAGACCCTCACAGAACCCAAAACTGCTTCAGACTTCTCTATAAACTGCCTACCCAGATACTGCAAATCAAGCACTCTTCTAAAGTGTTCCTTACTAGAGCGTTTGCCAATAACTTTGCCTATTTTCTGAACATCTGCTTGAGTTTAGTGTGGTTCATTTAAAATCACAGACATTTGGCAACATGAATACATTCCATCATGCCCTTTCCTATAGATCACTTTGGTACTCTAGGTGTTATTCAGACTTTCTAGATCAAAGAAACAACCACTTCATATTTCAATTCCAGGACCTACAGTACTTTAAGAACAATCTGGTTTATCTGTTCAGTACTGTGCTATTTCTAGTTTCATTCCTGGTTGATGAGGGCAAGTGTAGAGATATGTAAGCACTTAAAAGCATAAATCAAATCTGAACTTGGAGCTCTGATGTTTAGTAGAAACATGAACAAAACATGCACAAAACATGGACAAAACATGGACAAAACATGCCTAGCATTGCTGTTGTCAAGCTCTGTTTCCAGAAAATAATTTTTTGATACTGATGGCATCAGTACCCCAATGTGCAGTCTCCCAGGTGGAGAGTTGATACTTAGAGCTCGGGGACAAAATCAGAGCCTGCAGGAAGGCTAAGATTTCAGCAACAGTGCTGCTGCTGTGTCTAAAGGTGTGTGTTGTGTTCGGTATGTGTGCTCTTACAAAGATGGGCAGAGTAAAGGTAGAAGTATCTTTTCATCCATTAGAAAGAAGACTGAGCGTTGAGTATCTCATCTTTAAAATGGGAATTATTACAATAATAATATTTCATTACCTGCATAGGCATCAGTCTTCCCTTTTGGTAAATCACAGTACAAAGTAATCTTTTCATAGTCTTTTGGCTATAGGAAGCGTTAGCCTGGTAATAAACACACTAATAAAAAATTATTTGGCCCTTTTAAAAATTAAATCCTTGATGTTGCAAAAACAAGGTCTACAGAGAAAGGCACAGTCTTTGCTTTTGCCAGCCCTTACTTTCTGACTGCATGACTTGACTTTGCACCTCAACTCTCTGTACATTAGTGTTCCTGGTTGTTAGATAAGGTAATGGTCCCCAGAATTACAAGAACGCTTTAGCATCCCTAGACAAAAGGAAAGGTACTGTGGAAGCACAAAGAACTGTTTACATGAGTTAAAAAATAACTTTTAACCTTTGATCTTGGAAGACCTATTTCATGTGTACACCATATGCTCAAAGGCCTGACAGCTTCAGCTTCACCTTTTTTCTGTGGATGCACTCTTTGACTTCACAGCCCTTATGCTTTTAGCTTGATGGCATCCAAGATGTTTCTTAGCAATCATATTCTGCCAGCAACACACATTCTTTGCTCCTCAGGATCTGGGAAATTTGCTGCATTCCTCTCTTTTCCACACTGCTCTTTGGAGAAGCTAACCTCTGAAGAAACCCAGGCAAACAAACAGAAATCCCACAAGCATAAGGGATTTGCAGCACGTTGAAAATGCATAGGGGTGGAAAAACAACTCCATAGTTGTCAGCTGAACCTGATCCAAACAATCTGATCAAAGATGATAACTCGTCTTTGTTTTGTGCAAAAAGATCTTTGTTTATACATCGGGTGCACAACAAGGGGAAACCATTAGCAACATTGAAGTAGCTGGCCTGGAATGAAAAATGTGATGGCTAGAAGAGAGAAGCAGCAGCCTGCAGAAGAAATTCAGTTTTCGCAGGGCTTCCGGAGACAAAGGAAATGTTATGGAATGTGTAAGGTTTATTTCAGGGCAGATGTTTTTTAACTGATACCTTGCCTCTAATATTTGATTTCGGGAATGTTGTCTGTGAAAGGGGCCGGAATAGAAACAGGCATGGCCATGAACACCTTACTTGTATGATGACTGTGCTGAAAGAGATTTTAAAAAAGAAATTGCTTGCCCAAGCCAAAGGGTCACAAAGAGAATCTTAACATGGGGAAGGTAGAAAACAAGAAAGCAGCCTTGCAGTGAAAACTGTGAGCTAAGCCACTTGAAAGTGCAGGAACAGGAAAGGAAAAGACAGGTTCTTTCCCCACTCTCCTAATATATGCCTTTCCAGTCTAGCAGTCAGCTACAGCACTGTCTCACTGGTGACTTGATCTCACAGCCTAATGTGTCCAGGCCTCCTCTCCACCTCTCCTTCCCTGGTTCCAGGCTGACTATGCAGGTGAGAGCAACCATCCTCAGTTGTACTAAAGGTCCAATTAAGAAGGCAGCATACTGCCCCTGTAGACCAGTGACAAATGTTGAGGGAGGGAGTAAATGAACAGTCCAAATGTAGTTTGACTGTCTCCCAGGTTCTAAAATCCACCACTTCTAGTCCTCCCTGGAATTCAAAACAGTCCTGAGGGAGGCATTGAAATGGCAAATTTATGTTTTGCTTTTTCTAACCCATTCATGATTTTTCAGACCTCTACATACCTCATCTGCCTCATTTCCAAGCTGAACAGCATATTTAATGTCTGCCTGTACATAAGCTATTCCAGTGCACTGACAATCCTTATTCTTTTGTACCTCTTCTAGTTCCAGTATACCCTGTTTTCAGTGAGAAAGACCAGAGCTGAGGACAGCATTCAGGATGTGGACACGACAGGCTTTTAATCTTTACATGGCATCTCCTAGCCTACCACATTCCACAAGAAGCTGAAAGGTAAACAGCTGGTAGCTGAGATGCAAGCAGTTGTAATCACTGTAAGTCCTCTTGGACTGCCTAAGTACTTCTAAAAAATAAAAAGTAAAATAAATAAAACCAACTACCATTAAAATAAAAAGAATAAAAAAGCCAATGCAAATTACAAAATTTTTGCCATCACCCAAAACAAACCAGCAGTAGAAAAATAAGTTTGAAAAATGTTACTAACACCAAGCTACAGTGCCAAGTGTTGTCTCCTGTCTTACAAGATGATGGATGATGGGTTTATTTCAAACTCCAAGCAAAATAAATTGGATTCTGGGAAAAGTTAAAAAATTAATAACTACAATATTTTCTGAGGGATGAAAGTGCTACTAGAAAAGCAAACAACTCAAAGCAAGCGTAAAGACTAAAAGAGAAGAAAAACCGTGAAAGCAGTAAGTGTGACAAATACTGATGGAGGACTGTGCAATAATCAACATAAAGAAAAAGGTAGAATACTAATATTTTGACTCTGGAACACTTAGAATAGTTTCAGGAAACCTCAAGGAATAGTGGGATACTTTCAGGCCACTTTTTACAGCTATTTCTCCTGGTTCTGGCAGATTCCGTCTCCCTCCTATCCAGCCTCTTTAGTCATGGTGATACCGATGTTTGTGGATCTCTATAGGAGACAGAACCAGATTAAACACATACATATTTTTAACTTTGACTCTATAATCAGATCTATTCTCAAATTTCCTGTCCACCTCCACAGTCAACCACACCAAACAAAGAGGAGTAAATGACTGTTTGGGTCTCAGGAATCCCTTGACTTTGTGGCTCTGCTTAGGAGGATATTCATAGAGCCATAGCTTCAGATTCAACCAGGTGATAAATTATATTCATCTTAATATCTTGTTAGGCTCTTTCTTTTTGATAAAAATCCAGAACCATTGGGGTCAGGTCCTTTTGTTTTATTTCAACAGTGTCTTCATTATTGAATCAGCCAGCAGGCAGAGGAGTGGATGTGCCCATGGAATCAGTCAGGTAAACTGGCCAGTCGCTGACAGATAATGAGGTAAAGAAGAATGTACCAAGATTTGTTACAGACAATTAGACCAAGTCACAGCTGGTAAGGTGGAAAGGTTTACAAATACCCAGCAGTAAAAGCCTGTGGAATAAATCAATGTCCAGCAGGACAGAGACTGTCTATTTGCAGAGTTCCTAATTCCTGTAACTATCTGCAACTTATCTCTGCAATACTGAATGAGGATATTAATTCAAGTGAGTTGATTCCTATGTATAAAGGAGAGGCAATACATAAACAGCTGTGGTTTTGGAGCAAAGAGCTTTCCGAGAAGCAAAACACTTCCATAGTCAAGGCATCTTGTCATGGAAACTATTAAGAGTGAAGTAGAAACATGATTACATCTTTTCCCCTTGCTCTTCAAACACAAATATCAATATTGACCAAAACATGAGTATTTAAAACCCAGACAGAAATTTCTCATTGTCTATAAAACCTTGAAGACTCACTCGACCCAAGAAGCACATTCTAAAGCATGATAAGTGTGGGAAAGGGTATGACAAAATGTAGGTACAATACAATAGCAACATTTTAAATTACTTTTTATGCTTTTAAAAAGAAACACAATTTACTTTCTAATCTACATGTTAGATATCATATCATCCCATTAGCAGCTGTGACTCAGAAGACAAGAGGAGATTAATTATTTCCTTTCTTTAATGAATAGATGTACTCAGTAATGGCTGAATAGTATGTGTGACCATTTCACAGGAAATCAGAGGTGGTTAATGAGACCTTCATTAAGACTGATGATCAAACAATACTGTAATGAAAGCATAAATTCAGAGGCTGGGATATTATAAAGACAGAAGCACTGTGAACATATATTTTGACTTCCTCTGTAATAGAGACTGTTGGATTTGATATTAATGTCCTAACTACTAAAAAACCCCCCAGTTTTTAATAGAAAATATTTTGCATGAGTAATTTTTGGTAATTGTTCTGACAACTATTTGTCAGCAAAATTATCAAATTTACTTGATTTCAAGTCTGAATTTGCATAAATTCAGATTCCAATAAGTGTCTCTTGCTGGACTAGGTATCTGGGTGTAAATGTAGGCAAATGGGTGTCTCTCCAAATCTGAGGAGTTGAAAGCCTACCCATCTCTTTCTGCCTTGGAACACCAAACAGGAAAGGTTATCTGCTTTTTTCCTTTTAGTACCAGAAAACTGACTTTGACTTTGAAACGCTACTCTATTTACCACTTTGCCCACCACCATGTTGGTACTGGATGGCTGTGATAAACTCACACCTCCATTTTCCTTTTCATAAACTTAAACAAATCTGTCTCTTTCAAATTTTTACTGAGGCTTTTTTTTCCCCAAATCTTTCATCATTCTTATGTCCTTTTTCTTGCTCATCTCCAGTTTTAAGGCAATCTGTCTTAAAGTAAGAACACTTGCACTTGATACAACATTCCATCTGTTGTCACAGTAGTGCTAATCAGAGGCAGAAGATCCCCAGTTTACAAATTAACACTTTTCTGGGAAGCATTGTTTGGGTGAACCTGATGTTCATCTACATGTCCATTGAGATGTCCAAGTACTTTCATTGCAGTTGAGGCCTAAGCCTTAGTGAATACATGCACAAATGTCAATGTGTGTGAATTTATTATCTCATTTCTCACTCAAAATCAGCTAAAGTTGTTAGATTGTTGTGAATGAGTAGAAGTGCAGAGGGAAGACTGATGTCATTTTGTGTGAATGTAAAAAGATATGGAGAACTACATTCATCCTGGTTTTAAGAATTTTTTTTCATTCAAATTTGAAGGTCCTGGCTGAAGTATCTTGTTTAGGAGCAAATATTGCCACATGATGACTCTTTACTCCATAGAGAACCCTCAGAGGGCTGTTTAGATCTTTTGATGGGGCCTTATACTTTCAGTCACCTCTTGTTATGTGTTATACAGTAAGTATCCTGAAGGATCTGCTTTACATCACTGCTCACTCCACCAGTTTTTCACGTCCATTATTATTAGATAACAATAGGAGACAGTAACTAATTTGTAGAAAGGCAGATCCCTGTGATATATGTAGAACAGTGCATTAGCATTCAGTCTTAACTAGATTAAAAACTTTGACTTACGAAGATTGTAGAGAAAAATAGCTATTAACTTTCATCATCAAGAATAATTAACCACGACAGCAGCTGAACTTAAGATTCATCTCAGTTGATGTTTGTCAAGGCAGATAATACCTGAACTGACCAAAATCAAACACAAAATCCACACCCAGCCAATCTGTCAAAATCTGCTCACATCTGCAATCACATGAAACAGAACTGACTGTTTGAATAAATCACATTTTGAGATTATAGTTAGCATGTGAGCTAATTAAGATTCCTCTGTTCTTAGAAGGCTGTTTATTATTCAAAGTGAAAATTCTCTGGGAATGCTACAATTTTGGGGCAGATAGTATGTGCAACTCAAAAATGGAATAGAAATTACAAGAGAAAGAAAGGACCTGGGAGAGGAACCCAAAAAAGCAATCATATGTACATACGGCTAGAAATCTGGCTGAAATGCAGCACTTCTATGACTCATCCTCTTGATAGAAGAGCAGCAGAATAGGAAGGATAGGACCTAAGGAGCTGTGGGAAACATGAGAGAAGATCAAGAGGCTTCCCAAGAGTAAATGAGCACTTATGGTTCCGTTTTCACCTTGAAAATTTTCAGTATGCACATATAGGTGCTCCAAAAGCCCTTCTAAATATATGAGGGAAAACACTCCTGAAATTTCAAAACATCTTCTAATTTCAGTGTATTTCTAATTTTTGTGTTTGTTTTTAATCCTATAGTATAATTTTTGCTTGTGTTGTCTGTGCTGAAGAGATGTTTGGAAGCCTCCTCTGAGCTCAGATTTGATGGTTTTCCATCCCAACATTTCACCAGCTGCAGACTAACACAAAGGGAATAACATTTACAGACCTGCAGACTTAATAATCACTATTGCCTCAGGATGATGTGCTGCTTTTGTGCTTCAGCCTAAGGTAAAAAGGACAGAGCAATGTGCGCAAGTTTTTTCTGCAGCTGACCTGAACCAAATGATGGAAATACAGAGAAGAAATATAGATGTGAAAATAAAAGAAGACAGTGAGAGAACTAACATCAGAAGAAGAAAAAAAAACAAGCAAAACAAAATTAGTAAAAAAAATAGAAAATTTTGCCTTCAGTTCAGTTATTGTGCTCATGCTGGAAAGCTTCATCCTCAGTGGCCTGTTTTTTCACACTAGTTGTCTCTTAATTTATGATCAAACAGAGACATCGTTAACCACTCTGATTCTTAAATGGTTGTTAACAGGCTCTGGAGCTGAGATGAGGAAAGCATGTTCTACCTCTTGGATTTTTTTTTAGCTGGCAGCTTTCTGGTGCAAATATCACCACATCCATTTTGTCTGGCTCACATCTGGAAAGTTTTCTTTGCAATCATAAAATGTAGACATGAAACTGTTATTTTATCCATGGCTAGCTCCTGAAGCACAAGATGACTGTCATGAGGGAAAACAGCCAGCTCACTAAGCTGCCCCAAGTAGGCCAAATGTGACCTGTAGATCAAACCAACACAGGGACTGGGTAATAAACAAAGGAACTGCAATAGTTATAAATAATATCTTTAGCAGAAAATTCCTTGCCAAAGAATTATAACAGAATAGGATTTTAAGAAGAGTGTGCTTGGCTGTGTTTAATAGAGGGCCAATGTTCTCTGTGTGCTTCTGCTTTGATATTAAGCAAATACCTTGGAGATTTTGTTTTGGTTTTTCATACTCCCCAGGACAGGATATTCCAGGGTAGGGTTGCTCAACAAATAACTGCTCAAATGATATTGCTTGGGCTGCTTGCATCTGCCAGAGTAACCCTGCCCAACTGCGCAAATCCTTTTAAAAAATCTAAGGAGGGAGAAGAAACATTTAAGGATAGCCAAATAAGAAGTGCCTGTGCCCAAAAAAGGAATACAGGAACAAAGAAGATGAAGAGGGAAAGGAGTGAAGGATAGATGAAAATGGGCATCACCAGCTACTTCCAGATCTGTACACAAGGAGCACAGACCCTCACCAAGAAAGGAGAACATTTCAAAATTAGTTTGGAGGTGGTCCTGGAAAATGTACATGCAGAACAATTCGGCAGTGGCAGCAGGGGGGATGGACTGGATGTGAACTTATTGGGTCTCTTCCATCTCCAGTTTCTATGAAAACAGTCACCATTCTTTAGCAATATGATAAATATTTAAAAAAAATCATAGATACAAACTAAATAAAACATATTAAATAACAAGTGCAGCCAATTTAATCATGACTTTTCAACTTTTTAAACCAAGACAGCAGGGAGGAAGAAGGAACAGGCTCGAGATTTTTAGTCCTCTTTGTTTAAGGCTAATTCACATAGGACACACCTTCATGAGACTTGTTCAATAACATTTGTGGAGCTGGGCTGGAGTTGTTGTTGGATTGTTCTCAGTCCACAGGGCTGCTGGTTTTATCCAATGCACACTGGGTGCTGTCTCTCTCTAGCAGCTTTTAATTCAGATTTTGCCTTGTTTATGTTTCACTCCTAGCTGGACCAGTAGATTTCACTTTGGGTAGTGCAATACCAGTCTAATCCTTAAGCATTTCGTAACCAAAAGCTGATTCCTTTTTTCATTCCTGCACTGACCAAAACAACATAAACTACCCTTCAAGAGCAAATCTCCTCCTCTGTAAGGGATCCATGTGTTGCAGATACACAAACTTCATGTTCCTCAGCAGGGGGAGAAAAATTTTTGGCTTAAAAAGCATAGAACTCATTATTTGAGCACGTGGTGTATCCACAAAGTCTAGCTGCAGCAAGGGGACTTGTGTTCCATGGGACAGCCACTAGACAGTGATATAGCCACATCTACACAGCCAAAGCACACCCCTCTAACAGCCCCAGTTTCTCTCCAGCATTTCCTTCACAACCTAGCAGCTCAAATTTTCTCTGAATCCCTATGCATGTTCTTCTGAGTACTCCCCATTCAGTCTCAGCAGAGAGGAAGGCTTTAATAAAGCCTTTTCTCCAGTACAAGCTGAAGCTGAGGAACATTCTAAGGTAGAGAGAGACAGGGATATACCTTGCCTGTGGTGCTCAGTTTGTACAATGGAAAGAAGACCTCAGCCTTCTGGGCTGTCAGTCATCAAACTATCAGTCTAGCTTCTTTTATTTGCAATAAAAGTCGTCTAGGAAGTTGAGGCAGACATCGTCATTCTCCTGGTCACATACTTCCCTGAATTTCTGTTCCAGAACAAAACAATGGAGAGCCTGGTTTAAGCCTCATTGTATAATTCTCTTCAGCATGGCAGGCCTTGGGAAAAAGACTCAGCCATGAGTAATTTGGCTCAGATTTGGGCTTCAGCTTCCCAGCAACTGGCTCAAGGCACTTATAGCCACATCCATTATATGAAGTATATCTCTGACAAACACCAGCTGCATCCTCAGGAAGCTTTGTCAGAAGGAGCATTAAACTTTCCAGTTACACCATTTGACTTCACACCTTGGCATCTAGCTTTTATATCTCCTTCCTGACTCTTTCTTCTTCCCCAGCCACATGCATACCCTGGATGAGGGACACAGGTAAACTGGAAGAGGCTGACTTAGAAGAACAGGAAGCCTGTCTTGGCACCAGGTCATACTCCTAACAAGGACTAGGTAAATCAAGCAGCTTTCCAAGCCCTTTTGGAGTGCTGCCTGACTTGAGAGACTTTACCTGAGAGGTGCAAGAGTTCTGTTTGGGAGGTGGCCTACATTTTTGTCCAGATGATGGGAAGAGTTGCCCCTCTGAAAAGTTTCTGCAGGAAAAGGCCTCTGTGGGATTAGTTTGTCCTTCACAGCTAGAGACAATCGATGCACAAAATGCCTGTATGCAATGAGCCTTCAGTACTTTGTCTTGCAAGCTGTCACCTGCCCTCCTCACATCAACACAGGACCTCACCCCTCCCCTCACCTTCGTGAGACTCCATCACCTCATGACATCTGCACATCTCCTACTCTGGCCACTCACTAGGAAATTAACTCAGAATAGAGAAAACCATTCACAGAGCTGTGCAATGCCATCCAACAGAGCCATTATTCCTGACCAGGAATCATCAGAGATATCATCAAAAGAATCATCAGCCAGCATAACTTGCCCAACTGTGCCCTAAAACACAGTCCATGAGACTCTATTTGCCTTAGTTCTGCTCAATATATGTGTAAATTCTTGGTAGGTCCAGCTGATTACAGATGCCACTCCAATTGATCTCTTCCAAGAGTCCTTTCCAGCAGCTGCCATCCTCTCTCCCAATCTGCTTTGGACTGAGTTGCTACTGCAGCTGAAAACCATAACAGTCTTTCAATCAAACAGAACTCTTACAACAGGAAAGTAGCTGTTTCTGAGCATCCTTCTGTCTTTCTGAACTCTCTCCCTGTTCTGTGAGACTCCCTTGGTAGCTCCCTGAAGAATCCACCCACTGACACCACAGGTGTCTTTCCATCACAAGGGAGCTGCTGCAACTTGGCAGACTGGCCTGACAATGCAGCCTTTGACCCTTTGAGATCAAACCCTGAAGGCCACAGTACAGTAGAGGTGACCACACTATCATGGAAGCCATAGAAGTCTCTTGCCACCTCAGCTTTCCTCTCCTTTGTCCTTAGGTCTGATATTCCATCTCAGCCCTTCCCAGCTTTTCCTTCTTTCATGGCTTGTGGTGCTTCCAGGAAATATTCAAAGGTAGGCTTGTCTTCTAGCTTCAAAGGAGTTCAGTAGTTCTGCAGTCCTTTTGCTCTCACATGTGCCTTTGAAGTAGAAGAGATTCTCAGTATTTGTTGGTTTCCTCCTATTGTATCACTGAGTTACTGATGCTGTTTAGTATTGCAATAGAGAAGGAAATAAATTTTTAAAAAGATATTTGGATCTTACTTGTTATTTTTATGCTGTATTTTACATGTTTGTTGTATATGGCAAAGGCAGAGAGAAGCTGAGATGTAAGTACTTCCAAATCAGGTCACTACTGAAACTGGCTTGGGTCCAGAGACTCTAGTAAAAATGTCAGCTTCATCTGAAAAGGGCAATAGAGTCAAACCCGCAATTACTGTCATTAGCACAGGACTCAGAATGTTAGTATTTCCCTGGTGTAAGTAGCTTGCTCTTTTTTTTTCCTCCCACCTAATTCAAAAGAAAATAAAGCTATGTGAATCAAAATGAAGGATAGCATGGGTTTGAAAAGGGCAGCATAGGTAATTCTCCCTCTGGAATGCTCCATGGTCAGCTGTTCAGGCTATTTCCTTGCTAAGTGAGAGATGTGGGTTCAAATCTGCTTAGAAATGGAAAGAACTGAGCCTTCTACATCCTGCTGGGCTCCCCAAAACACTGTGATCTGAGGGTGCCCTGATAAAGCACATTCTGGTATGATCTGCTCGAACTCTGTAGGTGAGAAAGGAAGAAAGCCTGCCATGCTGCATAGGCTTAAATACAAGGGCCCTGTATGGATGTCATCCTGCTACCTTGGCTTGTGTTGCTGAGTTCTAGAAGCCAAAGAGTTGTCCAGCAAGATCAAAGAGTGTCCCAGTGGGCTTGTTCTGCTGCCTCTTCCTTGTCCGATTTTTATTGCTGGAAACAGTTTTTGTTCTGTTGCTATTGTGATGGTGGAAGAAGCCATCACAATGTGATGAAGTCACAGATAATGGGGAACTACAATTAATACTGAGAGAAATTAAAAAATAAAACTTTCTGTTACATTGTTTTCTATTTGATACAACCATCCCTGAAGTTCTGGGCCACAAAAATCCCTGTGGCATAAATAGCATGGCTGGCTACCTGCGGGTAATGCAGGCTATGTGGAGGTAGTGCAGCAATGAATATAGCAGTAGCTGATTCACAGAGTTTGTGGAAGAAGTTTGGAGCTTGCCATTTTAAAGGTTTTCATCTTTTCTGTCTCTGCCCCCTAACTACATGATAATTTAAAGTAACCAACTTCCTGTTCTCTTCAAGTTTCTTCACAAGAGAACAGCCTTAAAAAAAATGTTTAGTTTCATTGCCATGCTACAGCATAGCCCTGAAGAGCCTGAGTCCAAATACTTGGTGTACAAAGAAATCTGTACTGTTTCTTCAAAAAAGATTTTATTTTGATTTAGGATTTGAGACATTAACACTTCTGACTGCTGCAGGGAATTGTTAAGTTTTCTTGGGGCTGTAAATCAAATTTAATGTAACATTACGAGGGAATTCTCTGAATCTGTAGATCTTGTATCTGGAACCATCTCCAGTTAAGCATGATTAAGAATTGAGAAAGCTATTCTTTCACCTTTGGAAACAGTAATTTTTTTTTTTTTTTTTTTAAATCTGAAAAGTATTTGCTGGCATTTTATTATGGTTGTGCAATTATACTGTATTAACTATCAAGAAGATGATGATCTATTTCTTGAAAAGTTAGTGTACTGCAGTAGAAGTAGGAAAGGAAAACCAATTATTTAGCAAAATTAGCTGTATCCTAATACATGAAATGCTACTTGAGTACGTAAGTGACTTCAGGTCTGTGGGTAATTCTGCAATCATACATAGACTATACATTTACTGAAGTTAGGTCTCATGGATCTCCTTCAGAAATAAAGGTCGCTATCACCTCTTCAAGGTAAAAATACAACACACTTTTAATACATTCTAAGTGTCACTCTCACCAGTATATTGCAACTCTAACAACATTTTTGCTGTTATTATTTGGCAAAGGAAAACCGTATGCTCAGGACAGATCCAAACCTCTAAGGCTGGGCTGTAGAATGGCACCAGAGTCTGTGTATAGGGCTACATGCTACTTTTCCTTAAAAGAAGTATTTTATAAGGTTAAGGGTTTTCAAATACAAACTGTATAATGATCAAAAACACTGTTGCTCTCAAACAGTGTTGAAAGATTTTTGGACTTGGAAAGCAGTCTAATAATGTAAGTGCTACCATATAATAATGAAAACATTTTGTTCTCTGCATTTCAGTTCGTAAGATCCAAATCAACTGGTGGGTAAAGCAGATCTGTAGCTGTAAAAATCTGCATAACCACACCAAAATTTAACTGTACAGAGCAAGATGAGGATTTTCATCTTCAGGAAATACAGGTCCCTGGTGTCTACTGTGTGAGCTTTAGGTACCAGGGAACAGCATAATCCAGGAGGTCAGACTGTTTCGTTGAGAGCTGGAAGAAGACCCCAGTCTTGAAAAGAAAACTGAGCAACCAATTTTTTTTTTTTCTTGTCCCTTTTCTGCGTCCTGCTGCAGGGTTGAGTACCCGTGTGCCAGCCTGTCGGGTGCCGCTGCACGGGGAGCCGCAGGGTCAGCGCCCCGAAGCCTGGCTGCAGGGAGGCTCATGGAGAGGTATCCGACTTCCCTGCGCCTCCGGGGCGGTACGCGCGGTGTCTGCCCAGGGCCGCCGCTACCTGCGGGGCAGCGCGGGGCGGCGCGGAGCGAGGATCGCCCAGGCGGGTCCCCGCGGTCGCCGCCGC
>VZSE01006753.1:252438-319049 GCA_013398275.1 Promerops cafer
ATAAATGATAAAAGTCAGTCAACACAAAGACATGTCACAACCAAAATAGTAGGTAAGTTATGTGAATACTCTGATCATTGCAGCTAAACTGTTGGCATCTGTTTTAAAAAGTTATCTTGGTATCCATGCTAGTATCTACAGGAACTCCTTGATGGACTTTTTTTTCTCTAATGGTTTGCACAAATACACTATTTTTAAGACTTGTGAGAGTATTCAGCATCTAAAACCAGATATTTCATCTTAGTAAGTTAGAAACACATTGTGACCTTTAATGAGTAACAATAAATTCACTACAACACTTTATTAAATTATGGAATCCATTTAGTAATTTTTCCTAATCAAACTTTCTACTTGAAAATAGCAATTGGGAGCTTTAAAAGATAGATAGCAGATGCACCAACCTGTCAGAGCAAACCAAATGCACAGGAAATCATTAAACTTAAGGCAGTTGATTTCAGGATTTTTTTCAGATAATTAACATGAATAATCAACATATATATAGGTCTGCTAATCTACAGAAAGATCACTTTTACTTGAAAGAATTTGATCTTTGATGCTTCTCTTTGCCTGTTGGGCTGCTGATATTCTTGGACACAATATCTTGAATTAAAACATTGAGAAACTAGGAGTTTGGGGGTTCTTTACATATGTACTATGAGAAGCAGAACATTTAGGAGCAACTCAAAGTAAAATCTAATATTGAAGTGTTGCTATAAATCATTCCTGCTGTAAGCAGCTCTGCTGACTTTCTGCCTTCAGTGAGCAAGTCCTTCCAGCACCACTACACTGTTCAGAATCTGCTGGGTTTTGCAAGCAATGGATCTCCTGACCTGATACTTGTCTTCACTTAGGAGAACATGTTATAAACCAGAATAGTGGTCTACAGTATGCTCTGCAAACAGAAAAGAGAGCTGGTCCCTGACACAGAGTGCTGAAGTTGTCTTAGGCAGATTAGGTTAAGGAGATGAACGACTCTTCATCTTTCAATTTCATGTCATCTCTTCAAGATAGAGGTTAACAGATGTAGTCCTTTCCTCTAAGAAGTACTTTCTAACCTGTATTTTCTGCTTTCTGTCCTCTGTGCTTTCTTGTTACCTTGTAGCCCTAATCTTCCTGAAAAGGAGGACATTCATTCCCCATTCCTGTTTTTCTACCCTCTGGCTCACCCATGGCCTGGCACCATTAATTAAGCTTTTACTTGTGAAGTTTGTTTAAGAACTGCCTGTGTAAAGGAACATTACTAAAGACAAGCTGTTGAATGAATGTAATACTGTGGGGGGATTTCCTCTAGCCCCATTGTTCCTGGCTCCTCTAGTACCAACTAGACATGGAAGCATAAGGGCTGGGAGCACACCGATTGTTCCAGTGAATGCAACAGATACATGTGTCTCATACTTGTCAGTGTCAAAGTGTCCACCAAACTCAGGAGCTCCATGGAACCATCCACCATGGCTGTGTTCACATGGGCCATTGGACAAAACTCCACAGTGACAAGGGAAAAGGGAGGCTGAGGTCTGGTGGTGATGGAGTTCATCAGTGAATTTACAGATTAGGGACTTGGGTGTCACACAGTTTTGTTTGCACCCTTTCATCTTCTCAGAAAGATTCAGGTACCTTTAAAATTTTCGGTGAGTACCATTTTAGGTGCACAGAGTAGATCTTTTGCAGGTCCTGTGTCACCTCTGCCAGAGGCTGCAGTTATCTCTGATATTCTAGCAAGGCACAGTGCAGGCAAGTTCAAATGTCTGAACTAGTGCCTCAATAGTAGGTGCTTGTGGCAGGGATTTTTTCCTTATTCCCTTCTTCTTCCACCTTTCACCTCACTGCTGTCTTTACTACACACAATACACATTTCTGCTCAGTTCTTTGACACTTCTTTAAACCCTATTGTGGGAAGCCATGGCAGAATGGGTCCACATGTACCACACTCAGTCTGCTATGGTAGTTACTTCCAAGATGACCAGTTTAGCTCTATATGTTTTTAAATTTTTGAACATATCATAATTGGTACTCATAAGGACCTTTTGACTAACCCTGGGCAAGCCACCTGTCCAAGCCCTGCAAGAAAGATCCAGTTTTCAGATCTCTCTGAGAAATGTTCTACCTTTAGCCTTTGAGGAGAAATTTAACTAAGCTATACCCAGTCAACACCAAGCAGTATGCTCTACACCAGATGCCATTCTTTCTATATGAGTGTTCTGTAAGTATTTTGAATTGTGGAGGTAGTTCCTTACAGGAACTTTGTGTTGGAAAGACAACAATCTGCTCAAAGGACAACTAATCTATGCCATGTATAAATCCCACAGATATTTTATGCCTTCTGCATAGCCATATATTTTGTAAGACTGTCATATTCTTGCACAAATTATAAAATGTCATACCCTCCTGATTAATTTCCTCCATTTAGTGGCCTTCAGTATGGGAAAAACACATAGATTTATAAACCAAGCTGTAATACTAAATCATCTGTTGCCTGTGTTTATTATTTCAGGGAACCTGCCTATAGCCCTTATCTCACCTTAGGGAGGCAACTGTAATTCTCCTGGTTTATGTATTAGAGATTGAAGGGGCTGGATCCAGTTAGTGAGTGACGAACTGAGTATAAAAGTCTGGTTTCTAAACAACAGAAACAGGTTCCACTTTTTGTGCCATGATGTCTTTTCAGTACATTACTCCATATGATATCCTTGTCTAAAGCATTGTAACAAGGTTACAAACATAAATATCATCAGTGATGAGTGAATGTATATATGCATGCACAAGCATGAATTCTTCATATCATTTAGACTTCTGTCTTTAACAAACACATTGGTAATATATTATGCTTCTTTTACTTCCCAGGATAGTCCTGAGTTGAGTAATTTCAGTGGCTAGCTACGGTACAATTACTGCTGCTTTCATTTCTTAGGAAGAGGTGTTTACATAGTTAATGGTCTCTGATGCGTCATGTCCATTTTCATACCAAAGCCTTCAAAAGCGTCAGTCAATCAGAAAGCTGAGCTTAATCTTAAACAGGCCTTTACCCTCCCTCCTCTGCAGTTAGATCACATACTTTGAATACTCTGCCTGGGAGCTTTCAGCTGAGAGATTTGAGCAGTGTCTCTCCATGAAGTGGTGCAGGATGCACAGTGTGAGTGTACTGGCTAGCAGAGATGAGATCCCAATCCTCCAGGCTTAAGTAGCAGCTGGATGACACTTCTGGGGATGGAAAATTCTTTGTGCCTAAAGAGGGTGATGAGTATCTCAAGATATTTCAAGAACCTGAGCTTTAGCTCCTCAGTGTTAGAACCTGCAACCTCTTCCTCTTCTGGAGCTTCTGCAACACTTGCTCTATTTATTTTACTCTACTTAAGCACTGAAGTTCTGGTTCACAGCCATGAAAGGCAGAGGTGTTTCGTTTAAATTGAAAATTGAGGTTCAAATGAAACCACGGGGTGTCTGATCACCAAAGTCACAGGTACATCCTTGCTGAGATTGTGCTCTGACCGTGGGTACGTCAAGAACTCTGTGGCTGGAATCTGACACAGGCATGATCAGTCACCATATATTGGAAATAGCAGGAATGAAGTAGATTAAGTATGTGGTAGTTGTTTTGCTTTAGTTATTTTCATTGCTTCCATAAAGTCTATTTCAGTTTTCAGTTGGTAAACTGAGGCATTTTATGAAGGACAAGAAAAATTCAACACTCTTAATGGAAAGGAACTCAGTACAATCAGAAATATCCGTACATTCTGGTCTTTGTCATAGGTGAACAGTATGAAGAGAAGTGCAGTGGTTCTCTGAGCTGTTGCACTTCCTGTGTGCAGTGATAGAGCTGAAGGTATGAATGTAGGGGCCTGGACCCAGCCATTTTCCCCTACTTGTCAAACTGGAATTGCTCTAGCTGAAGTAGGACATGTCCAATGTTTTATGATCAGCACCACAGCTGGCAGCACAGTGTAATGAGAGATGCTGCAGGGTTAGCACTGAAACCAACAGCAGCGAGAGGGTCTGGAGCACACGGGGAGACCTGACAAGAGGCAGCAGTGGGGTGGGAATTGAGGCAGACAGAGAGCTGGCACTGTCTGCTGTCTTACAGACCTGCCTAAGGGAAATGTGGGAAGAACATCATCCCTGCTGGAGTGAACAGAGTCAACAAGGTGAAACAAGAGACTTTGAGACTGAGGCTTCCCATTTGTTGTTTGTATGAGGATGAGATGCTTTCCCTATATAATGCCTGTTTTCTTTCTCACCTAATAACTTATTTCTTACGTTGTACATAGAAATGTGTTTGTAGAAATAGACTTATTGCTTGCTACTGACACTGAGGCATAGCACTTAATTTTCATTGATTCTAGGTAGGGACTGTTGCTAGTTATAGCTGCAGATGATTGTATTTTTAAGAACCTTTAGGTTGGTGACAGTGCCTGGCAGATGACACTGAAAATACCAATGACATCCTCTGAGAAGAGACCATTGACAAAGATTATTATAGAAGAACAGATTATTTTAATGCCACTATATCAAAACAGTGTAAATTACTTACTCTGAAATTACTTATTTTTCCTGAAAGTTTTAGCATTTTGCCAAAATGTCTTTCCTACAAGCAATGCCATGACATTGTTAATATTTGCAGTTTTTAAAGTGAAAATCTTATTCTGGGAGGGGATTTGTAGCGGTCTCATTTTCTCACTCAATATGTCTTTTGTGATGTTTATCAGGGCAATAGCTGCAGTTACTAAAGTCTAAAACTAATCTTGGTGCTGTAATTTCTATTAATATTGTAAAACAGGCAGAACTGACACAACAATTTGTATCCTCTCTCTTTGTGTACCTTGCCCAAAGAACTACTGACGTGTAACTGAGAATTGTTGACAGTTGTGCCAACAACCTGGGGGATGCAGAAGACTGTAGGTGACACTGAGGGTGCAGTTTGTCCTCACAATTTCCTGTTGCTGTTAGCAATTTGCAAACTGGCTGGTAGGTTTGGAGGGGTGTCCATTAAAAACAATAGCATCTTGTAAATTATAAGGAGTATGCTTGCATGCAACACATGTGGACTATTAAGATTTTGTTATTATAGGCAGTGTTTGAAACAACCCTACATTGTATGGTCTTGTTTGAAAGGTCTCTTGTAGTAAATCAAAACACATTGAAATTGCTGTCTCAGAAATACAAAAGGTTGACTTGATAGAGTTCTAAACATACAATTCCAGACAGTAAAAATGTTGACAACAGCTTGGCATGCAGATACTGTGTTTCTTCTAAAGATCTGAAAGAGCTTTTAAAAATGTCCAATTGCAGTGTAACGAGTTCTCATTTTGTATCAAGGATTATTAAAGTAGAAAAAATGCACAGCTATAATTTTCAGGTTCAGATTTCTATTGTTGGATACTTACATTCATATTCATGTCCATGATCTAAATATAGGTTTAGATGGCAACAATTCAATTTTGAAAAATTATCTAATTTCCAGGCCCAGAGATTGAAAGGAGGAATTTTTGATAAGCATATGAAACATGTAAAAGCCTAAATATTTTGTTCCTCACTGGGACTCATCCTTTTTTCTTCTTTTCTTTTGATGATTTGTCTCTGGCTTTAGACAGTAATTGCCAGTTAATGTGTCTGTGATGCTCACACTAATATTACACCACCTTCGTCAGAAGGAAAGCAATAAAAATTATTCAGGTATCTAATAACCTTACAACTAGGAAGGAAAGAGAGTTCATAATTCTTAGTTAAGCATGTATTGCAGCAGTGCTGCTGTGTACCTAACAGTACATGTCCTTCCTAGGTTAAGTATGTTAGATGAGCAAGAGCTCACATCCTATTGGGGAAAGGGATTATGAGACCTATATCTCTTAATTAAGAGAACATGATTTCACTAAAGGAGCTGGCAGTAAGCTTAGATAATTCATGGCTCTCATCTTTTCCTTTCAATGCTGTGGGCTGATAGAAATTGAACACAGTAACCTGTGGGATCATAGAATGGTTTGGATTGGAAGAAGGCTTAAAGATCATTCCATTGCAACCTCCCTGCCACGGACAGGGACACCTTCCATGGACAGGGACACCTTCCATCAGACCAGGTTTCTCAGAGTCCCATCCAGCCTGGCCTCAAACACTTCCAGTGATGGGCCATCCACATCTTTTCTGGGAAATCTGTTTCAGTGTCTCACCATCCTCACAGGGAAGAATTTTCCCCTAATATCTAATCTAAACCTCTTGCAGTTTAAGGCTATCACCTCTTGTATGGTCACTATGTCCCCTTGTAAAAAGTCCCTCTCCAGCTGTCTTGTAGCCCTTTTTTTACTGGAAGGCTGCCATATGATATCCTTCAGACTTCTCTTTTCCAGGCTTCTTATGTCAGAGGCCCCAGAGCTGGATGCAGCACTCCAGATGGGGTCTCATGAAAGTGGAGTAGAGAGAGAAAATTGCCTCCCTTGACCTGCTAGCCAGCCAGGATGTGGCTGGTTTTCTGGTCTGGAAGTGCACATTGCTGGGTCATGTCACTCTTTCCATCCACCAACACCCCAAGGCCTCTTTGAGCTGCTCTCAGTTGCCTTGCCTGTACTCTCTGCCTGTCTTGCCTGTATAGTTAGTCTAGTTTAAATTAAAGTGCTCTAAGTTAATATTATGGCATTGTTTCATTCAAAAAGTTCACAGAAGAGAGTTTTTCAGTTGAGCTGTTTCTAAAATCCAGAGACCTACTGCCTTCATACCAGCCAGCTCACTTAATGTTTCCTGTACCTTGGGAAAACACCTGTGAGAATTAAAGTTCACCTTCTCCCCGTGGTCCTCAATTATCAAATACCCTGCTGGAACCGCAGGCAAGTGGGTGATAGACAGAGAAGTCCTGTAGTTACACTGTGGCATGCAGGGCTGGGGCTGGCCTCTCTGTGTGTTACAAGATTTGGGCAATTGCAAGGATGACATAAAGCTATTTTTGTTTCACCTTTGCTGGTCTTATGCCAAGAACAGCTTGGAGAACCTTGGCATGACTTGTACAGCAACGTTTACTTCTGTGTAATTGTTTGCTGCAGCACAAAGTCTCTTCTCAGTCAACTGTTTAAACTATGGGTGGTAACAGATGCTTAGATACATTGCTTTCTGCTATCTTTAATTTTTATTAATAAAGCAGTAAAATCCTTATCTGCATGGATTGTGTAAATTGTAAAGAGGCAAAAAATAAACCTCTCTCCCACAGTTTATTTAGTTTGTAAAGCCCTCTGCAGGCCTGACATCTGTTTAACATGATGTATATTTACAGTACAACTTAAATGGTTAAGAGTAAAAATTGCATTTAAAAATATACAGATGTCCTCATTCTGAATAAAATTCATAACTAAATCAGATTGCAAACCTTATCCCAATTCTTACTCACTATACCTCTGTTCTTCCTAAATGCCTAAAGAAAGATGATCTTATGGTTCCTTTGCAGACTGATTACTGAGCTGTCCTTCTTACACTATCTTCTTGAACCATTTCCTCAGAAATATTCTGCATGTTCCAAGACTCTACATCAATACGTATAAAACTACAGTAACAGCTGCTTGACATGATATTATTCTAGGAATACTCTATGACTGTGTAAACACAGGTTGTGTGATAAAGTGAATCTCAATTGAAAATTCAAAAGGTCATTCTCGTTCATTCTACACTGAGAAGAAAGATGAAAAAAATGGATGCATAGAGCAGTACAGACTTGAGCTCATGTTGTGAAGCTGAGCTAGTTATTTCTTCAGCTCTGTCCTAGGTCATGTGTTTCCATGACAGAAGTTATTTCAACTCATTTATATAAAATAGCAAAATAATCATTCAGGTTCAATTGTGATTTGATGAAAAACTCTTGCTCCCTGTATACAGTGTGATTTAATCATGCATAAGTAATCAGGTAATTACAAAGGAAATATAGGTAAAATTGAAAGCAGGTTCTGAAATTTTAATTAGCTTTACATAGATTTTAATATTTGTTTAGAAATTTGTATTGGGAATCAATTTAGTTTTCAGTTCTTCAAGTAATATTAGCTATTCCATGGTCTTAAATTGTTATTAGTTTGGAAATCAGAAAGCATGTGCATGACTGTTGGACTCTCTTGAGATCACACAATATCAAGAGAACAGAAGCTTGTCAAGTGTTGTTTGTCTGGGCATCTCTTTTGCACTCAAAAATTGAAGCAGAATTTGAACCTTTGTTCAAAGCTATGTCCTCTTTTAATCCAGCTCCTAGCTTCTGAGGCTGTGCATCTTCCCTGCATTTCTTGTTGTCATACCTTCCCCTTCTTGCTGTGTGGTCTGACCACTGGCAAAGCATATTCGGAGGTTCATGCTCTGCAGGTGAGATATGTGTTCTTCAGCCCAGGTTAAAACACCAGTTTTTGAGACCTGAGCCAGGCATCTGAGCAGACCATGTTCAAAAACAGAACAGCAGATGCTCTGTGAATAGGGAAGAGGAGACTGAGGATGTTGTGGATTATACTGCTCCAAAGAAGAAGTGAGGGTAGGATTTGACAGAGAAACTGAAATTATGTAAATCAAATCGTGGAAGCATATAGAAGTTATATAGGGAATTTCTTACTTTCAGGTAATTTCTTAATTTCCCATTATCAATCATTGTAGTAATGTGTTTTGCTGGAGCTCTATTGGAAATAGATCTGTATTTCTAGGTCTACATATTTATAGGTCTATATAAAACACTCTTGCTTAGGGAAAGCTGATCTAACTGCAATGATTGATCCATTTCAACATGTGTCAAATGCACTAACAGTAAATGGTGCTTAAACAGAAACCTCAGGTCTGTCTCAAGACCTGAACCTCTTAAGGTGATGAATCTGTGCAACCATACTGGTTTGGAACCTCTGCCCTTGCAAATGAGACATTGGGGTTTTTTCCATAAAAACTGTGTTTTAAAGCTTCAAGTTTTGCTGGGCTGCTATGATGCAAACTTTATTCAACATGGCTAGATCCCAGAAGATGCAGCAAAATTGATAGGAACAGCTAGGCTGATAGCATATAGGCTGACAAACACACAAAGACACACTGATGGGTTAATGTGTTTCTAAATACATAAATACATTAAATACCTGAATATAAACACATGTTTATAAATTAAAAATATGAGCAATGGTGGTGTCTGATTCATATTTCTCAGTAGAAGGTATGATGACAAACACCCGTGGTAAGGACAATTGGCTGAAAAATTGCTCACCTTTGAAAAAGGAAAAGGAGGAGTTCAACCTGGATTCCTGGATCTCAGCAGAGCAGTCCTCATTTTTTGTCTCCTGAGTATAGTTTGAGCATTGACTTTTCCTGATGGTCTTAACATGTGCACAGTAATATGGTTGGGAAACTTACCCAGTTGAGTCCTTCAGTCAGGACAAACTGAAGACAGAAAATCAGTGTGGGTTTTTAAAAACACTCTTGCTATGTATGTCAGTAAGTATGTCAGGAAATTTAAACACCAGTGAAAATTTAATGGCCCAAGAATAGAGCAGGCTTCCAAAAATGGGTTTTTAAAAAGTGATTATGTAAGACTATATGATGTAAGTCTTAGTAGTAAGAATATTCATTGCTAATGATGACACTTACTGATAGAAACATGAAATCCTTTTGCCTCAGTGCTTAAAGAACTTAAAATTGTTGGAGATGATGACCTGAGGTGGGTATCCCAGCTCATTGTGTCTTGTTCTGAAATAAGCAGTGATGATTTCTGCTGGAGAGAGAACCTGGGCAAGTTATACATAGGTGATAGTACATTCTTTGTTTTCTGTGTCTGTACATAAATTTTGGTGTACACTGTAATACTGAGAAGCTACTAATAAAAGTAATACGTTCTTGTAGTTGTCACCTCTTAATAATCTCTCTCTAAAATAAATAATGGAATTTATCCTTCTGTCTCTCCAGAAAGCTCTTTACTGTTTTCCTCTAAACTCTGAAGACAAGATCCCTTGATACTGATGTTCCAGACAGAGCTATTAGATCTGAGCCTCCAGACAGAGAAATTGAATTTAGAGGCTTGACATTGTAAGGCTTCAAAGAGCCTTACAAGAGAAGGGGTGGAGAGAGACAGGCATGAAATAGTACACTTTTCTCAGTTTCACTTTTGGGAAATTAAATAAACATTTAGAAATAAAATCATGAAAGCACTTTTTTAAAATTAGATGTGTAAGCATTAGCTGTTCATTACATTCTCCCACTTGCAAACAAATTGTAGCAAAGTATCATTTGTCTTCCAAGAGTGTGGTAGCAAAGATTAATTTAATGTTTGTTAGGAAGTCTTAGATCCATGGAGAGAAGCTATGAGAGGTGTACACAGATCATTATCATAATTTTATATATAATAATATCGTGTTCTTTCATTTTGCTGAGGAACAATTATTCAGTCTCAACATCCTCCATCCTCCACAAAAGTGGTCACAGCTAATTGTTATCTATTTATTAGCTAGGGAAGCAGAGATTTTTTTGCTGCATTCAGTGTTGTACAACAAGTAAATGAGTGAGCAAGAAATGAAGCTGGCAAGAAATTAGGCATATACAGTGAACACTTGAAATCTTGCTGATGTAGTTGTTTACTGAAGTGCCTCCTATTACTGTTTTCCTAGCAGTGTTTCTGTAGTTAATGGGTTTAGCTCAGAAAGAGGTTACAAATGCTAATGGTAGTTTTGTGCTCTACTTGATTCCTTGCAGAAGGACCCAGAGGGGTGTGCTTTGTTTTGGTTGAAATTGTTGCCTTCAGCTTTGTAGATAGCAAAAGAGGTGAATATGCTGTCTTCTGAAATTTTAGGAGCAGTCTGCCTTGACAATATCATGGAGTCTTTTAGCAAGACTCTTTAACAATATTGTCTGACATAATCAAGGTAAACAACAAAAAAAAGGGTTGAATGATTTGACTAAATTTGCTGGTCCCAGTCACTTTGTAATGTTTGTTGCCTTGACTGTTGTGGTGGTGCTTTTTTACTACCAGTCTGCTGTTTTAATAGTTTTCTTGTTTACAGAAATCCAAGTGCATTCCTGTGGTACAGCTTAGGTCTGTCTTTTCAATAGTGGGAAGGGAGATCCATTGATAGGTTAATTTTAAGAGTATTCCCTTTCACTTTGTAACATATTGGTCTTTAGATGGCTACAGATTTGGTAGGTTTGATCTTAGCAAGGGTACATTTTGAGTATTGAATCTGTACAGGTAAAAGCAAGAGAAAATCAGACATCACTTTAGTGAGAGTTTGAGAATGCATTTCCAGGTTCAGTGTTTGCTTTTCCCTTTGTAAGTGTGGGCAGCTCTCTAAAAAGTGAGATATCAATGAAATAACCTCTTGCTCATCTATATTTATTATCCTTTTGAGGCCTTGCCTTTGCTCTCTTCAGTGTGTAAGTCAAAACAAGGCATCACACCATTGCTAACACTGCAGGTTTAGCCTGCTATCTGAACATCAAGCCAGGCTTGTTCTGCTTCACTACCGTAGCACCCACAGGAAAAGGGCTCTAGATCTGGAACTTATCAGGGTTTTTTGTTTATGCTTGAGACAAGTATACATGTGACCTAGACTTCAACTTTTACTGTGCTGACACTATAGGAAACAGTTTACTTGTCAGTAAGCTGATCTGTCAACACCAGAAGTAGTTCTAACTAGTGGCTACTTTTTAGCCAATTTTCTGGTCACTTTGGTTAGATGGGCTCTAGGAGGATTGCCTTAAACGGCTGAAACATCTAAGTGAAGGAATTCTTCAACAACTAAAGTTTAGATGATCTGCAGCAGAATTCAGTATCACATTGTTCTCATTCTATGACAGTGGCACATCTACAGCAGCGTGTATACACACTGTCTCTCCTTATGCCCTGAGGCTTGTGTTGAGTCCTGAGGAGCTCTCAATACAACTCTTGTGAGACATACAGCATCAAATATACCCTTCCCTTACCAAAACACTATGCATGCCTTCTACCCCACATTGACTCAGGAGAATCAAGCCTTTGAGTCATGCAGTGATTGCAACCCCTGAAGAAATATGTCCCTTTTTTATTTTAAGGTCTTGTAAGTCTATTAAATCTCTGGGTTTAAGTTTGTTATTTGCATCTCCCTGTACAAGTCTAGGAAGATAAGAAGAGAAAACAGTGAGTTAGTTGCACTTGGGATTCTCGCCAGTCTTTGTGGGATGGAAAATTCCTTCCTAATTCCATATCTGACTTTAAATTTGACCCTCAGCGTGTGAGCAAGTTAGACCAACATACGCACTTAAGAAAAAATAGATCCTTTGTGTCCTAGCAGGACACTGGTGCAACTTTTTCAGGGTCTTAGTCTAGCTGCTGCCAATCAGTGAAGCTTTGTCTTCCTTCAAGCATCCTAGAGTGTGCGGGTAAATTGGGCATCAGAAAAAAGAGCAGTCCTCTCCCTCCTGCAGGCTGTCCACAGAAGCCTTGAAACATGAGATTGAGTTTTGGAGTTATTTCAGTGCAGAGCCATGAGGAAGATGAGTATGTTGAACATAGCACAGAAAATCACTGGTGCCCAGGGAAGAGTTTAGTTTTGTACATGCCAACATTAGTGATCAATCATATGTTAAAACGGTCTTCTTCACTAGTAGCTTTTGGGTTTGTATCAGCTTTTAACAAACATGGCTTCATTTTACAAACTAGAGGACTGATTAAAAAATATGGAATATGTTCAGAATGAGATTGATCTCTGGGTGGTGTCTTTAGAAAATACGCCTCTCATTGATAATATCCCTTAAACAAAACCTTTAAGATCTATCCATAAACTAGTTTTGAATCTATTAATTGCAACTTTTAATCTGGTCAATCATATGCCTTGGACATGTCCATGTTGTACACAATATAGTTGTCTTTATCTAGTTCATCATTTCATAAAAAGAACAGTGGAGGTTTTAAAAATATGGTTTGAATTAATAATATTTTATCCTCATTGATTTTTAGAAAGACTGCTGGCTTAACTAATTTCATTATTGTACCCAGACTGATATCGGGATATGGTGCCTATAATTTCCTGGGCCTTCCTTCTTTAGTAGTTATTTAATAACTGCATACACTTGCAGTTCTCTGACCCTTTGAAATTCTCCCATTTTTCCATGAGTTGTTCAGTATCAACACTAGTGATTCGGAGAACTCCTCATTTAGTTTATGTTAGACTCCAGGCCTGTTGATTTGAAAACATTTAATTTTAGCAGATCGCGTCTCACATCTCCTTTTATTACCTACGGTGAATTTTGTTGGGCTGACGTAATATGGGATGATACTTTCTACAGCTTCATTCCAAGGACAAAACAATGTGAGAAGGACAAAATGTTTATTCGATATTTCCGCCTTTTTTGGATTGTCATTTACAGTTTTATCACCCGCATCTAGCAATGGGCTCATGGCCAGTCTCAGGCACATTTTATATTTATAAAAATATCATTTTTGCCTCCTTACCTCTGTTAACTATTTAGTACTTCCTTGATCTTATAAACCTTCCTCATAAATTCCCTGCATATTTAGAATCTTAGCATTTATTAATGGTTTCTACTTTCCCCTTTCTTCAATGCTACAAATAAGTGGTTTTTAGTATTTTTATTGCCAATTTTTTTTTTTCAGAAAGCTTCTGGCTTAGTGTAAATATTTTTGTGCCTGGAAGTGCATTTTTGGTCCATGATTGGATAAGCTTAACACTTTAATATACATTTCCCATTTGATTTTACACTAGCAGTCAGTGGGAATGATGATCGTTAAAATTTATCCTGTTTAAAGCTCCAGGCCTGGTTGAAACCAGCCCCCTCTTACTGGATGATGCCACATTCTGCTTGAATATTGTAATTGTAACCACACCACCAGTATTGGTACCCAGGCAATTACCAGATGAAGGCAAGCACTAAAAATCTCTAGTCCATCAAAAACAATTCTGTGGCTGAGCTGATTGAGCTCCCACAGGGAAATTTTTATGTTACCACTAGAGCCCCAGGAAACTTAAAAATCATCCTGTCGTCAGCCACTTGATGGGTACAGCAATTCCCCCTCAACACATTTTTTTTCAAGTTAGCAGGGAAATTGCAGTAAGAAGCAGGCAAGAAACATGAGTAAAAGGTTATTAGGAACAATTCCAGTGAGTTTCCCAAAGGAAGCATGAGAGGTTGCCTGAAAATCCTTGAGTTTTTTTCCTCCTAATGGCTGCTCATGCTTGCTCCATGCTGTTTGCTGCCCCTGCTGTTGTGTTGATGGAAATGTTTATAGGGCTGTGCTGTAAATAAGAGCACCAAGACCCAATCAGATTTTTAAAATGTTACCAGTGAGGATGTGTTCTGATTTACAGCAGGCTCCTCTGGAACTTTTATCAGCCAAATATCTATTCTTGGAAGTTTTAATACGAGACATGAATAAAATACAGGATATTTTGTACCAGTCCCCAAGGCAAAGAACTAAAATAGATGTAGGTTGTCCTTTGCACAGTGGCAAGTATAGAGCGCTTCCGTGACTTCAATGCTGTATGAGCAATTTTGGCTCCAGCTTAAGGAGACTCCACTCTGAGATAATATAGGACTCCCACTCAAGAGTAAAGGGAGGAAACAAAGTCAGGTAAATAGCTGGGATCTTCTTTGGGATGATGAGAGCTCTTTTAAAAAAGACCAGCAAAAGGGAAGGCTGTCCTTTCCACTGTGAATAAATTTTTTGGTTTATCACTTTAGCTGAAGGGGGATCTGGTTCATTCCCTGGTCTTGCACTCTTCTTTACTGAAGAACAGATCCCGAAAGGAAGAGGTTCCTCACCTTTTGAAACTTATAAAATGGTCTATATTTCTTTATCATTTTCTGAGACAAGGGGTAGCATTTCATTCTTTGAGTGGTTTATGGGATGCCAGGAAAAAAACTGGAATAACTCAAAAGAGAATAGGATGGTTTTCTTTGGGTAGCTAGCAAGATTTCTCCCAGGAGAAGAGAAAGTATGGCTGAGAAATGGTGAATGGACATTGGGCTAGTGGTATGAGCTGCTTCCTTTGCTGTTCCTGCAGTAGTCACTCTTGTAATCTGCCTTTCCACTCACCTTTCCCCTCCCACTTAGATAATGAGAGCACCCATTTTCTCAGCCATTAGCTAAGAACTAAGTGGGGAAGGAGTGAAGCCCTATGGGTAGGGGGCCGACTGCTGTAGAAAATTACTGGAAGTGGAAATGCTTATCCAAATCTGTCCCTCTTCTGTTACTCCTTCACTTGACACATTAATCCTGCCACCAGCAGAACTAGTCAGCATAATGCCCCATTATAAATTAAACTACAAACGTAAATATCTAGTCAAGGTAGAAAATATGGTTTTGGTGGGTTTGCCTTCTCTTCTCTTCTCTTCTCTTCTCTTCTCTTCTCTTCTCTTCTCTTCTCTTCTCTTCTCTTCTCTTCTCTTCTCTTCTCTTCTCCTCCCTTCCCTTCCCCTCTCTTCCCTTCTCTTCCCTACTCTTCTTTTTTCTCTTCTCTTTTTTTCCACCTGGTGAAATAAGCACAACAGAGCTGTTTTTTATCATGCTCCTGCATTTTTCCAACCCAATTAGGCCATTACCAGGGCTAAATGAGGCATAGAGCCTCCAAAAGTCACACCGTCGTCCCGGAGATGAAGCGCATAGAGCTGCAGGGCTGGCAGGCAGGCAAGGTGGCTGGGGCTCACCAGAGTGTGACCCCAGGAGTTTTTCTGCTCCAGAAAGATCACCTTCAAAAAGGAGTGAGGGGGAAGTCAATAAAAGAATATTATTTTTTAAAGTGCTTTGTTAACGAGAAGTGGCCACACTGTGGTCAATTAACACAGTTGTGTTTCTTAGTGATGCACAGAGGAAATGGGTGGCCACTGTGTCTTCTGATTTCTGGACCGTGTGGCAGAATGGGCCATGAAGACCCTGAAAGCTTTCACATATCTCCCAGTAGTTCTGGTATTAGTTTTTTGCTAGCTGGTCAAGAGGTCTCTCCCTGCCCTTAGGTCTGTAGTAGACAATTCCTCTCTCCTGACAGACAGCTGGTATTCCAGCATTCAGGCTCCCTATCCAGCTGAGAGGCTTCAATCATTTGTATCATGACAGTTTGTGCAAAAGAGCAGGGTGCTCTTCAATTCTTTCCTTGGCACAAACCCTGTATTTGCTTCTATTCCCAAGCTGCTGGGAACTCTGTGTTGGATATGGAAATGATACAGAGGAGGAGGTTGTCTCTCCTGTCCTGAAGCTCTGGTATTCCTCACCAATCATGCTTAAATTATGAACTGGAAAAAATTATGTTGTAATATCTAACACAATGGGAACAGGCCCTATTTAGAAAGGCAGAGTACACAAAGCCTAGCAATTCAGTTCATTAAAGCCTGGGATCCCCTGCTTTATTTCAGAGGGGAGCTTTGTCAGAAAAGATGCTGATTTTCCATCATATGCTGTTTCAAGAACATAAGGTGTTGTTTGCTGAAAGAAAAATAACACATGCACTCTTACGAATTTTGGTTTTGTACAATGAAGATAATGGATGAAGTCCTTTGCTGTGAATACAGATGATTTTGGAAGCTAAATAGCTTTGCTTGTCCCTACCTTCACTTGAGTTCTGCTGTCTTTACTCTCACTGAGCAATACCTCAGTTACCAGCTAATTCATATGAAAATTCCTGAAGAATGTGGTAGTAGTAATACTAAATTCACCAACTAAATAAATCTAGAAGTGAGAAAGATACAATACCTAGCCTTTTTCTGGTTTAAAAGCATGCTAGTGGACCTGTTGAGATAGATGAAGTCAAACAAAGCCCACACTTAAGCATTATTAGGCATGTTCCTTTGGATTTAGTTATTTGAGGTGCTAGTCTACAAAGAGCATGCTCTTCACCTGGGCTGTCTCCCCAGCAAGTGCCATGTTCCTGGTCTTCCTCAGTGCCAAATCCAGCTGATTTGGTTAATTGCATCATCACAGTGGTTTAACCTAAACTGCCTGAATTTGGAGGAGGAAGCTAAGGTGAGAGTTCAAGATCTAGTTTGATGACTCTTTGGAGCTCCTGATGACCTCCAATAGTGATGCAATAAAAAAATCACAGTGACACTGAGATATCTTTGGTGATTGTATCAGCTGAGGAGAGTGACAGGGAAATTTCAATAGAGGAATATTTTGTTCATGGGAGTGTTTGATTTTTTCTTTCTTTTGTAAAATTAAGTCTGATTTTCGTAAAACTTTGTCCTATTTGCTTAGGAAATTAATCAACTGCTAGTAGTGGAGCTAGACATGCCCTTCATTAGACACTAGCCCTATAATTGTCTAACACAACATTTTTGAAGCAGGCATCACTGGATACTGCTGCAGGCTGGTTCTTGTGCCAAATGGACTGTGATTTGAATCTGGATGGCAATTTCCAGCATCCTCTTATATTATAGGGCAGATAACATGCATCTGTAGGGTTCAAGATGAATTCTGTAAAAAATTGAGAAAAGTGTTTACACTTGTCCACTCCACCTTTTACACATTGTTGTGGAAAGTTTGCTTCTTACAAACTCATAAATAGTATGATGTATCCCTGAAGAGGACAGGTGGTGCAGTAGGGAAGAGCTACACTGGCTGCTTGCGTTGGTGTTACTACTTGCCAGTACTGGCTGCATGTCATGGGTCTGTGGTATCATCTTACTGACATCTGCAGCCACAAAGTGCAGCCCCACAGGCCCAGCCAGCATTTCTTGGGTGAATAAAGTAAATAATCATAACTGATAAACAAGTTCTTGTGTATCACATTGATCTTCCAGCTCGTTGCATAGGCACATGAGGGTCACTGTTCCTATTACAGGGATCAGTGTATAGCGTACAGTATGGTATTCCTCCCTGTGCCCCATTCCATGGGACATGCTAGCACAAGCCAGCTCTGCAACAGCAAAACTTGCCTTCTCTCACTGTAGGACTAGAGTGAGACATGTGCCTGTCTATGTCTGTAACTCACCTCCCCTCACTCTTGCAGTTCTACTCTTTAATTTCTTCTGTGCCTTTCTCTGATCTATTTTAATCATTTATGGGTTTAGCAGAACTTCTGTCCTTGCTAGAGTTCTGATGACCTTTCCAAGACTTTACATCAAATCTGTTTTCTTCTCCTAGGGACCCTATTTACTCCTGCCTTCTCTAACAGGAAGAGGTTACACGTAGTGTACAGGCAAAAGAAATACAAAAATAGGAAAGAATGTTTTGGTATTAGAATGAAGGGAGGTGAGAGAAGAAAACTGGAGAAGGAACATTAATTATTCTGTTCAGAAAATCATAATGAAGAGAAAATAAGCAATTAAAAAAAAAAAAGAAAGAAAAGGCAGCCTGTGACAGTGGGGAACTAGAAATATAAGAGAAAGGATTAGGGAAAAAAGGTTACAAAAATCCATAAGAATTTGTTAATAAATCATGCTGGACTCAGTATAAAAAGAAATCATCCAACACAAAGAAAGTGGTTTGTTTTGTTTTTTTTTTTAATAATAGTATAAATGAGAAAGGAGCAACCAGCCAGAGGTTACTTTAGCCTCTGATTCAGCAAACCACTAAAGTACATGCTAAGCTTTTAGTATCTACTAAATTTCATTAAAGAAAAGTCTCACTAAAGTTGAGCACATATTTAAGTGTTTTTTCTGAATTGGATTTATGTTGAAACTGGCTCAGAATTATAGTTGTCCTTATTGTTTGGTTCAATGAGGATTCTGCAGGGGAAAAAATGTGATCAAATAAAGCATTTTACTTCAAGCGCAGATGTTTTTTAAAAACAAAATCAAGTAAAATTAAAAGAAATTACTAGGCAAAATATGTTTTCCCTTTGTAAGCAATTTGACAAAGCTGGATTTGAAAAAGTGTTCAGCTCTCAAATCTGTATGTTATTTTTTATGCTAGAGAAAAGCCTGAATCAGCCTTGATTCATCTGATACTCAGTTTGACATCTGTTGACATGGACAAAGCATAGTTGCAATACTTTTCTAAAATTATTTCTGGACACTATTACAAGCTGGGAAGCGAAGTCTCAGACAAAGTAATTGACATATGGCTCCCCAGCCAGGCAGGATAAAGAAGCAGGTATCATGTCAAGGGTCCTTCCCCACACCAGCTGTGGGAGAACATCACTTCCAACAAACCCCTACCAAATTGTAATCAGAAACATTTCTTTAAAAGCTGCACTTAAAAGACAGATTGACTTTTCTAGGGGCTTGCACCTAATCCTGACTGATCATAGAAGGTTTTGGAAATAAGAATTTGGCTGATAGAAATCAGATTCTTCTCATGTTTATTTACATGATCTGAGCTTATTTGCTCTTGCTGTTTTGTAGAGGAATGATCAAAAAATTTGTCGATTAACTGAGAGAAATACAGAAACATAATTATACACTGCCTTATTTGAGTATTCTTTTTTCTGTTATTTCATCTCCCTGACCTTTGCTAACCAGCAGATCTAATGCTGGCCAATCAAAAAGTGTGACATCTCTTTTGAATAACACTCCACTAAATTGTGTAATTTTAATTCTAACTACTCACAAATTACTGACTACTTTGGTACCTCCCTGACCCCTCCTCTATTCTTTTCTGGCTCACAATGTAGAAGAGGAAAAAAAAGACAGTTAAAGATAGTTCACCTATCCTGGTGACCAGTCCTTCTAACCTATTATTTTCTAAAGAGAAGAAAGAGAGACAAAAATTAGAGAGAAATGTAAGGTATAGAGCATCCAGGAGTTGATAACAACAATAGTTCCTCCTTATTCTTTCCAGACAGACTACAGCAACACAGTTTCATAAACTGTGTTCTTTGGCTGGCATTTTTTGATATTAAAGAACTGAGCTGAAGACTCTTTTCATTTTCTTGTAGAAAAGCTCATCTTAACAAAAGTGGGTTTATGCAAAGAGCATAACGCCATCATGTTGTTTTTATGGGCATGCTGAGGAAGGAAAAAGGACTTTGCTAGGGGGATTCAGTCCTTTTGTCAGCCCCAGAGATATTTCTTGTAAGAGAGGAAGAAGATAGATTAGAAGCTGGGAAAGATGAAGAAACTTCCCAGTTACCTATCCAGGGTCATTTCGCATTGGTGGACTTCACTTCTATGGGCCCTGAATGGAGCACCTGTTAACACTTCTCTGTGTCCTAAGGCCAGACACACAAGAAAGATAAATTCTGCAGACCAGGAACTAAAAGCAATTTGTTTGGCTGACACGTGCTGACAAAGCTCTTGCATTGGATGTCCAGGAAAGACTTGCTTGAGGTGCAGGAGTGTACATATGATGTGCAGGAATATAAGGTGCCCTGAAAGGCACACAGGGTGAGTGCATGGATGTTTCACCTGCAGGCAAAAGTCTGAACAACTCCAATTTCACAAACCACATCCCAGGGCCATATGCACCATGCCACAAGGATGTAGATTCTCTTCATTCTCCAGAGTATCCCCAGGCATTCTTTCTCCATCTGTTCAGGAGAGTCTAGTCACATCCCAGAAATATAGGATGGGGTAAAGTATCTCTGACTGAAATGCACGCTCGTTAGCATGGTTAGCATGGTTGAGACTTTCTTTAGGAGCAAGGAAAGTCAGAGAAATCAATATAATAAAAAATGTTACCTTAGCAAAGTATTTGACTTCCTATTTTATTGCAGCTCTTACGGGTCTCCCTTAATCTCCTCCATACATAAAGACAAAAATCATTCAAACTACCAAGAAGCCTTTAGATTCGTATCAGATCAAAGGCATCTTTTCGTCCACTTTAAACAACTGATAAAATGATGGATTTAAAAAAAAAAAAACAGGCAAGGTAGGAAACAACCAAGTTAGCAAACCATGGCACAGAGACAGAAGGTCAGAATCTGGAACACAAAGAGGCAAAACAGGACACTTTTGAGATGTAGACAAGATGGATTCCCTGGTACCTGTAGTCTCTAAATCTGAGATTGCTCAAGGGTCCGATGCAGGTTCCAGCATAAATTAGAGTAATCAATAACCTTTGGGTTTATGGCAATTTCCCAAAAGGCTGCAGATGGGCTGCTGTGGCTCTGGAACTCCCTAGGACTTGGAAATCCCTCCAAGCCCACCTGTTCTGCATGGATCCTCTTTGGTGCTGTAGCTCTTTAGCATGTCTTAGCAGTTCTAATGAATTTGTCACAAGTTTCTTGTCCAAGATGCCTTGATAAACTCATGCATTCCAATGTTCCCTTGGATGTGTACACACATGCACTTTTCACACTTGTACTGAAGAAGGCACAGGAGTGGAAAGATGAGGAGTTGTAGAATTGTCTTATTCCCTTCCAGTATTTGTTTCAGAGGTTTGTGGTACAGCTTGTAGCAGTGGGCCTTAGCTCTTATTGCAGAAAACACTTAAACCCTTCAGAGGAGCAAAAGCAGTCACACTTGTGAGGTCCCTGGAGCTGCTTCTCAGCCTGACTTACAGCCACACCTGTGAAGAAATTACTCAGAAGACATAAGTCACCCTCCACACAAATTTCCACCAAGCACTCACCACTCAAAAACCACTTACAGTTCTGTGTTTGCTAATGGTGTTCGCTGAGTGCATCCAATGAGTCTCTAAGGTATTTTCTATTGCCACTTCTGTTTTTTTGCTTCCTGCCATCAGCTAACACAGAATTATTTCCACAAAAGGATATCACTTCCCAAATTGCACTGATCAGGGATATTGAACATGATACTGATGCAAGTTACTTGAGAAATGTTACGTGAATCCCAAAGCCGGGTACCGTCCTGATGGAAAGGTGGTTGCTACAAAGCTGTGCAGTCACAGCTACATGGCTTGGCATGGGATTGTGTGCACTTCGTGAGCATGTGCTGAAGTGGGAGGTAGATCAGCCTTGTAATTCCACATTAAATCCATATGCGATAAATGCCGCCTGTGGGCAGGTTTGGGTTTTTACCTGGTTATGCAACTGTCAGGAGCTGATGCTCTTTTGACTGCTGTTGCTACAACCAGATTTGTTTGAGACTCCATGAAACAGTTTTCTGCTTATTCCTGGTTCCATTTTCCCTATCTGCAGTTCCCAGGAGTCTGGGACATCAGCTTCTAACATTTCAGGCTTCCTTGATCTCAAGTTTCTGTGTTGAGCAGAGTATCAGCAGTGATATCCTAGGCATATTTCTGTCACGCTGGTATTTTGTAGTGCTAAACAGATCAGTGTGGGACTCCACACTTTCATAGTAGGTTCTGTATTATTTGGACACCTGTATATGACCTGAGGAGTAAAGGAAAGCTAAAATCTGGCTGCTACATAAAAATAATGTTATAGATATGAAAACTCTGGAAACCTAAATGGCAACTCTCAGACAAATTTGATGACGTTGGGTATATCAGACACAGCAGAATTAAATGTCACAATTGCCTGGTTTACTGTATTGTTTTTAATATTTAGTTTATCCTGAAGAATTGAGAATGTTACTCTAGAACAAGTGGTCAGATTTTTCATGACCAGACTAGGTTCTTAGACCTACATTTCCTCCTGCAGTCTCTTCCTCCCAGTGCTAAGTATATGGCTTTCTTCATTTGAACTGGCCAAGTCTTGTTATGTCTGAGCTTCAGCAGCTTCTTCAGTACTATGGCTGATTTGTGTGCTGTGGTTTTGGCCTCCTCTTAGCTTTTGCAATGCCAGGTAAGACTGTAATATATCATTTTTAACATGCATTTGCTGTAGTGTAGTAGTATATTACCATCTTGATTTCTGCCAGAAAAATACAACCTGTAACAGATAACACGCCCTTTAGCTATTAGCAGGGCATGGAAATACTGTCCTGGTGACCCTGATGGTCTTGATGATTTTCTAAAATTTTTTTATTGGTTAAAGTTCTTGAATTCAGATTTTGTATTTAGTTCAAAACCAAATGTGTGGGTAGTGTTTTTAGAAAAGAATCATTACTCTAGATCTGAATTTTTCTCTACATTCATCTGAAATCTCCAAATTTTTCCAAGGCTGACATTCCATCTCTCAATCATGCTATTTGGCTAGATAAAAATCCCCATATTTTAGACAGTGTGTTGTGCAAAAATTGTCTTTTTCTGCATTGGCAAAAAGTTTTTGTAGTAAATTTTCAGTTAATGCTTGCCTTGTTTAAAGACAGAGCAGTTTAATTCCACAAAATGCTAGCACAGCTCCTCCATTTGAGCACCCCAACACGCTGGTTTTGATTCTGTCTCTGATGCACTTGTCCCTCATTTTAACCAAAGAGATGCAGGAAGGTTGAGCTAATGCTTGCTCGGGTGACAAATGTGAACAATTTACTTTTTCTCATATTGTCATGGTACCTAAGCACTAGAAGTCTGGTGTGGTCTTAGAAGTATGAAGACTTACATTCTGTGTCCATTGTCCACTGAAGTGTCAATCTTTAGCTTCCTTGGGGCATCCAGGCCTCCCAGAAGCAGCACAAACCTGCTGTGTGGGAGGCCAGGGTTTTCCTGGGACAGCCCTTTTTCCACGGCTGTAAGCAGGAATCTTCCCCAGCTCTCTGCTGTGAAAAGGTCCTGAAAGCCCGGGAGACTTGGTTGAGCTTGTCCATGCTGGTTCCTTATTGGTGTCCAGGATGATCATGTGAAATTTAGCAGGTTCTGCCTTTGAACTGAATGTGACGGAAAAGCTTTTGGAAAATGATAATTTCTTGTGAGGTTTCATGGCCTTGTGAATATAAACATGCTGAAGTTTGCTTTGTGTTTAGCTGATAAGTTACCATAAGTTGTCAATATCATGCTGTTCCAAAAAAGATGAATGCCATGCTGAGATGTACAAACAGGGCTGTAGCCTGCAAGACACATGAAGTAATTCTACTACTTTGCTCAGTGCTTGTAAGGGCCAATCAAGGACACTGTGTCCATTTCTGGGCACTGGTCTGCACTAAATGTGGAGACATGCTGGACAGAGGCCAGAGGAATGAAACAAGAATAATCTGAGCTCAGGAAAGCATCTTTATGAAAAGAAAAAAAAAAAGTTAATTAAATTTGCTTGGTCTAAGAAAAAAAGGGGAGGTGAATCATATCCCAAATAAGGTGCTTATGAGCAGGGAGGCACTGGCCTTCATGTGGTAGATTGGAGAAGAAGACGGGCTTAAGTTATAACAAAAACCACTAAAGTTAGATGTGAGAAAACATTTTCTTTGATAAGAGCAGAGAAGCATTGAAGTAGGCTGCCCTGAGTGTCTGATTGGTTTTCTTCCTGACAAGGTTTTAGAGAAAATATGCCAGGAACTGAACTACTATTGCTGAGCCCTTCTTGGGCTAAGGGGCAGCTTCATGGTCCCTTGAGATCCTTCCCATACCAGCTCTTAGATGTACCTTAGCAGCTGCTGTGGAGAGTTGTGGTTAGGAACTGTTTGATTAATAATTACTTCATAAGTAATGCATGCCATGAGTGTGGCCATTCAGCTTCCTTTCACCCAAAAAACCCAAAGATTTATTGAACATTTCTGGCTTTTCTGCCTGATTTATTCTGGCAACTAAAACTTTCATTCAACTGGCAAAATGGTACTGTTTGCTGCAACTTTTCAAATACCCCCAGCCGTACCTGGGTACCATCCCTCCCCACCTCAGCTACTGTTCCTGCCATGGCAATAATTGCCTGATAGCTCATCCTGTTCCTGGAATTAGTTCAAATTCCTCCATGGAAGCTTAGAAGCTCTCTTCCAAGACAGTTCAGAATCAAAATGTCTGATAGTTAATGAAACAGAGTGGAAAAACTATTGAGGATTATTTTTTAAAGGGGAGAGGATTAAAAATCAGACTGTGTTTAAAAAAAGAGAGAAAATTACTATTTATTTTTTATATTTTTCTTGCAAAAGTAATCTTATGGAATTTTATTGGCTGAATATATGTACGGGGAAAAGGTGGTCTGCATTGAAGAATCAAAGAAGAAGAAGAATCATAATCAAAGAATTTATGTGCTAATACTAAATAATGTTTTACGTATAAAAACATTTGCAAAGGAAAAAATAGCAATGGATTCCGTCTTAATTCAGTTGCTTGTTAATTTAATTTTTTTTTTATTTATTAGCTGAAAACTGCAGGACCACAGTAATTTGTTCTATTAGTAGTACAATTTCTACTTGTAGTATGCTAAGGAAGCATACATCAGCAGGTAATTCAATCACTGGTTGTGTAATGCCTTCCTTTAATAAGGAAGAGGCTAATTATCTTAATCTAATAAAGGAAAAGAGAACTGAAGGAAAATTGGCCACAACAGAAATTGATACTAGAGGATATTATCTGGGGCACTGTCAGCAAGATCACAACTGTTCATCAGGAAATTGGTATCTTCAAATATACTCATCTTCAGGTGTGCAGGGCACTTGAAAGCAGCTGCGAGTCCTCTGTCTCCCATTAAATGAGTTTGGTTTTCCAGCTATAGCTGAAATTTAGGTACAAAGAGTTGTAAATTTGGACACTGAGATTTATGAGGAGCTGAGCATACACTTAGTTTTGCTTTTCTGTGCCAGTGTATCTTTGGACATTTATCCTTCAGTTTTCTGCCTCAGAGGTGTGCTTTATATATACACAGCCCATCTTGTTCCCAGACATCACCTCTGATGTTACTTCAGTTCTGTGTCCTGTCCCTGAGAACTGCTAGCTCCAAATTACTCAGGGGGATACCAAATAATGCCCTATACCATATATGAATAATTTTGTTCTCATGGTCTATTCCATTGTCATGCTCTTGAATGACAACTTGGACTACTAAGTTCTGTAAATGCTGCTTTAAAATTTACTGTATTTTACCAGTTTGGATGGTTTGACTTTGTCTACTGTGAGAAAAGAGAAATAAGAATGTGAATTTACTTTTTCTACATTTCATACTTCAGCCATGTACTGTCTTGTAGTTCCTAAATGATCAGTAGCATCAGCCCAAAACCCTCCACAGCAACCCAGCAAACTAAATTATATTGTCTGTCTGCTGCTGATGGAAATAGTTTCCTTTTTCATAAGTGAATAACCCCAAAGGCAAAAGAAAGCATTATTGAAGTAAAAGCAGAAAAATTGACTAGTAAATCAGCAGGATGTGGTCTTCCCACAGCAGATGGGGAAGTCACTGACCCCATCCCACCTTGGCTGAGTCCCACGCATGGTTCTTTGCCCAGTCTCTGGGGACGCCATCCCTGCACCTATCGGAGCATGCAGTCCCCCAGGGCCCTGCTATCCCAGAGGGAGCTGGGGCAGGGGATGAGCTGAGCTAAAGAGCATTAGTCAGACCATCCCATGTCTTTGCAGTGTCTCCTCAGAAATTACTAGCCCTGTTTCAAACATCTCACCTCTAAGTGTTCACCCTGCCTGTGCTGGTCCTCACTTCAGGACACTCTATCAGCACTTCACTAGTGTTTGTATCTTGCCTGAAACCACAGTGATGGGAGGAAGATGACATTTCTCTAACAGAAATATGGAAAAGTGTCTCATTCTTTATTCTGTTAGGCACTGAAGAAGCCAAACCCACCATCCATCTGCCAGAAAAGATCAAAATCCAAACACATAATGACACTCACTCGTTGCATTGCCCTGTCCCCTCCTAATCCCGGTTCTGGTTAAAATTCTATCATCCAGCTGTCAAAGGGCCACATGCCAATACCTAGACATATCTTGATATCTAGCCAAAGATTTGATTGCCCTTGCCAATAAAAATGCACTTGTTCAAGCCAAGGCCAAAGAATAGTTTAGAGTGGACCTGCCACAGAGAATTGCAGTCTCTGCCCAGCTAAGTGCAGTGACCACAAAGGCATGAGAACAACAGGAGCTTTGTCTCTCCTCTCTCATTGACTGCTGCATCCGAACCTTCATTGCAATGAAAATGTACGAAATAGTTCCACATGCTTGGTGGTCATACAGCATGCATGATCATCCAGACTGGCTACCAGAAGAAGCCTCACAATCACAATTTTTCCCTGCAGTAGCTCTTTATTTGACCTAGGTGAAGATCAAATCCATATAGCTGCATTTAGTGATAATAAGTCAGCCTCATAAAAAGGTTCTCAGCACTTAAAAACTCTTGATGACTTGCTTCAGAAATTAATTGTCCTCAAGATTAGCAATGTATGCCTAGCTTCTACTCTAAATTTGACTACAGATTCTTACTACTAGCTTTTAGACCTGTTTCAAACAGGCTGAAGAGCTGTTCATTGTGAATTTTCTGTGCTATCTCCTCTCCTGCAGCCATAGCCATTTTCATATGCCATAATTAAGTTAGTTCTTCATTTGGGAGGCCTGTTGTCATGCTGCAGGGAAAATGTATTGAGCATGGAGAAGCTGCAGTATTTTTCATCCCCAGGAAACAAGCTTCAAAGGCTGCCATAGCTAAGCTTTCAATGGCATGATTGCCGAATCTTTCAAGCCTTCATGACTCATTATGGAGAAGTATCTTGGTTTCAAATGCTTCCCTGGAATTCATTCTCCCTTTCAATGCAAAAGAACTCTTTCTGGTGACCTTGTTTTATTTTTAGAAAGGATCAGTTCAAAGACAGAGGGTTAAGAATGATCAGTGGACAGGATTGAGGACATGATCAGTGGACAGTGTTCCAGATGATGGAACAACACCAAAAGATTATTATGGTTATTTGCTTAAGAGAAAGGCTTGATTTTTACTGCATTTGATCCTTCCTTATTCCCCACTTGCCCACCCAGGTCTCACAGTGTGCTCTGTTCATGCTCACTGATCAGATCACAGGTTTTACAGCATCTGCTATGACCAGAGTCACACAGAACCACAGGAAGACTAAAAAACCCACTTTAGGTATGTGGCAGAGAAACAGGCATCTGACATTTTTTGAGGAGATGTGGCTGTGTCACCAGGGTGCCTGGATGACTTTCCCAAGGTTGTGATATGTCCCAGGTGGGTTGTTGAGTGGGGGCAGCTTCAGGGGCCTATTGAGGGCTTGGCTTGGCAAAGCAGAACCATCATGGCAATGTGGGATCCTGGTGTATAGCTGGAATCACTTTTCAAATCTTTCTCTTACAGTTCTCAGAGATGGGCTCTCCATAATGATTCAGTTATGAAGGAAGAAGGGCAGCTGAATTGGTTTTTTGCAATGGAGAAGACAGAGGGAGAAACACCAGCACTGTGGCTCCCACCTTGTTGCTTATCTCCCTGCCAACATGTTCCCCAAATCCTCTCTGTGCTGTATTAAGGAAAGGAAAAGATTTGACATCTGCTTTCTTACATCATCTTTTCCAATTTTGCATCCTATAACCCCCTAGTGAAAAGAGGAACAATGACTTCATATAGCTGCTGCTTGATTCTTTTGCTGTTTACCTGGAACACCGCTGCCTATGGGCCAAACCAACGGGCACAGAAGAAGGGAGACATTATTCTTGGAGGATTGTTCCCCATTCATTTTGGAGTGGCTGCTAAAGACCAGGATCTAAAATCAAGGCCAGAATCAGTGGAGTGTATAAGGTAAGCTGGTAAAAGGGAAAATAAAAAGTTTTGGTGGGGAAGTCTTCACATTTCTTGACTTTAAATTGTGTAAATATAGTCTGTAATCTGATGCTTGCAATTGGAAGGTATGATGTAAATAATGGAAAAAACAAGTGTGTATGTTAAACAGTAACACAAATACTATTTGGACACTAAAAGAGGGCAATCTTTGTACTACCTGAAGCTGCCAAAATATTAATATATACTGATCTATCTGGCCATTCACAGGGAACATTTGAATAGTATTTGAAAATTAGCTTCCCTAGCAGGACAGAAAATTACCAATAGTGGCCTTTAGTTCATTTGATTAAAGTAATGCTTGGCCAAATAGTTTAGAAATCAATTTTTTGTCCAGTTCTGCCTATCATCTTCTAAGGTTTTAGAAACTGTTAAGTTGCCTGAACAAGTGAATAGATGAATAGTGAATAGGTCACAGCTTTTGAAAAATCCCAGTGAATGACACATAAATGTCTCTTTAGGACTGTGTAGAAGTCCCAAACTTGAGGCCAGGCTTTCCTCACCCAGAGTTCTTCTCTTTTGTGTAAACAACACATCTATGTTTTGTCTTAAGTGTTTGGGAGTTAACCTTGGAGTGAGAAATGCACATGAAAACAATTTCTTTTATTATTAAAGCGTAGACATTTTTATGATAAAACGTGAGGAATTTTTAACATTACAAGCCTGCACATAATACACAGAACAACTGGAAAGTGTGACAGAAACTGATTGCAACTGGAACATCAGATAAACAAAATATAAGAAATTCATGTGGATTTTTGTCATGACAATGCATGAGAAAACACTTCAGTGTTATGGGACACATTCTGTTATCATATGTGAAGAACTTTGTATCTGGAATTATTGGGACCGCTCATCCTAGGCTGGGGATCTCGTACAGTTTTGTTGCAGATGGCAATGAAGGATGGCCAAGAGCATTCCTGTTACACTCACAGATTTCAGGTGTGGTTTCCCACTGAGACACTGAGCAAGACACGTCCATCTAGGTTGAGATCATCCCCAGAACCTGCCATGGGGAGCATACACAAGTGTCAATAAGCAGGGATTATTTTGGCCTCCTCTTTGTGTGCACAGGAAAGTCATGAACTAGATGTATGTGCAATATCTATTTCATGGAGCAAGAATCTCTGCCAGCTTTTCAGCTTTTTTTTTTTCTCTCCCAAATGCATAATTTTAAAAGTGGGATGCTGGAAAGCAATAGATGTTTTCAGTCCTATTTTCTTCTTCTCCTGCTCCAGCTGGCGGGCAGGCCAATGCAAACTAAACAGCTTTCATTTCTGTCGACTCTGGGTCAGCCTCAGTGACTGTCTTGACATGGTCACATTATTGGAGGCGATGGCTGGAAAATGTTCCACCACAAGTACTACAAGTGTGTGGCTGCCAAAAGGCATGTTAATGAGGTAGCACTGCCAACAACAGGCAAATCCTGAAAAGGCAGACTAGCTGTTTTAAGGACACAATGGGAGATCCTTCTGGGTGGCATTCAATCTGCTAAAAGGTATCCTCCAGCTGAAATTGGCCTGGTTAAAATCCCTGTTCTTCTTACCCTTGCACCAAGAAGATGTAGATGCAAAAGAGAAAAAAGGTGTCTGCAGAGGCAGGCATTTGTGGCACATATCCTTCAGGGAGTTGGATAAATTGTGACTTGATAGTATAATTGGAGAAAGAATGAAGTTCAGAGATCTAGCTGCAGAGGTAGTAGAAACTACAAAAGGAACAAGGGGATGATTGGACCAGAAATAACTGGAAGTTGCTTCATTGTACACATCTTTACCAGAAAATGTCCATTTGCAGGAAATGTGTAATTCAAAACAGGTTGGATTGAGAAGACTTTTTGAGATTAGTCATTAGGTTTTAATGACGGAGGTAATAAATACGTGGGAATGTTTGTGTGTATTCCTTGTTACTGGTACACGTCAAATTGAGAGCAGATATTTTTCCTGAAAGGATTTTCTATTTTAAACAGTATTGAAGTCAGAAAAGTCTTCCTGCTGGAGTTGCACAGAAAGCTCTCAATACAACCATGGTGGTCATTTTTGGTTTCGGACCCTGTCATCAGGCATTAGCCTGTGCCAGGCTTGTGCATGCTGACTCCAGGAGTCCAATACATTCTTCAAGATTTTGCTAAAATCTTACATTATCACATGTGAGTTTCCTAAGTTCCAGGCAACTGACTGGTCTGGAATTATCAAACTTACATTTTTGGGGGCAGAAAAAAAAATATAGGTTCTAGTTTCTTCACAAAGTAAGTCTCCCCAATCTTGTAGTGTTAAAAACTTCTGTAGGGTGGGAAATCCATAGATTAGCAAATTAGGTAGAAATCCATAGGGAAGCACAAATGTGACTGTACATGGTCAAACCAAAGGTGCTAAATCTGTCCCATATCTTTACCTGCCCTTGTTGCCCTTCTCTGAGCCTTCTCCAGCACTGCTGTATCCTTTCAAAGCTGAGGCTAGTAAGTTTTATACCCGCCCCCTTTTCAGATGGCTGCATACAGTTTTTAATCTCTTCACTGTGTAGAAAAATGTGTCTCATATCACATAAGAAAATTAGACCTAGGTAACTCTGAGATAATGAGCATCCTCTCTCTCTCCTCATGCTCTCCTGCAGCAGCAAGTCATCAGACCATATGAAAAGCTCCACGACAAGACCCAAGGGTCCCACTGAAGCCCTGAGCATGGTATATTTTAGAGTTCAGAATCAAACAACTTAAGATAATGTGGTTTTCCTCTATTCTGGGGACTGTTCAACCTGATCAGTGCTGTTTGGACATTTAGCTGTGTTCAGTGCCATACCTATGCTCCCAAACTGGGCTTCCCAATGGATAGGACAGTTGAGGCTTCTCAAAATGGATAGGACAGTTTTCTCTCCACTTTCTCAGTTTTTATGTTCTTCATGCTCTTGTGGCTCAGCACCTTTCTCTCCAGCTCAGCAAACATACTGGCCTGGACCTACTGTGCATACCTGGCACATGATTATTTAGAAACTCTGTACATAATTCAGCAGTGAAAGGAAAAGTGAACAGTAACAATCGGCTCCCCATTCTTTTTGTGCTGTTGCTACTGAAAATGCATCTTTGTGCTCTAAACACTGAATTGTAGAGTCCAAAGTGAAAACATTTCCATGATTTTGCCACACTAAATGTCAGATAGGAATACACAAAGCGAGAGCAGTTTTGTTTCCTGTTTGTTGTTTCAGCAATCAAGGATCCTGCATTTGATATAAATACACTTCCTGTCTTTGTATGCCTCAGGTGCTGCTGCAGTGACTTTCCTTATAGCATTTGCTGATGCATATCTGATGTGTGCAGTGGAGGCAGAGACTGAGCAAAGCACAAGCAAGCCCTGACCCCCATTCCATTCCCTGTCGGCACCCCTATAGGCCTATTCATAGCCTGATTTCTCTTTCCCTTCTTGATTTTAGGGAGATTAGCAGTTTTCCTGTGTTCTGATCATCAGTCTAGCCACACTGTGACACAAAGCTATGAAACTGTGGTGAGACATTGTCCCCACATCAACAGTGCAAGTGTTCACAGAGCGTGGCTACATGACTCTTTAGCCCACTGAGCTTCTCTGCCCATCTGAGAGAACAGAAGTTTAATTCTAGCCCTTGCAGATGCATTTGCTAATCCCATTGCAGACCTGAATGTATCACAAGATATTTAGAATTTGTCTTCCCTAAGATGCAATTATAGCATTTTCTCTCTCTTCTATTCACCTTCTGAATTGTAATTTTTTAATTTTTGATTTTCTTTATTCTGCATAATTCCCCTCACCCACAGTCCTTCATTGTAAGAGTGGTAAGCAACTCATTATACCTATGACTGCAGGAATCCAACAAATGACTGAAGGTCTCCCCGTTGCACAGCTTAGAAATAACAGTGGTAGTAACATGCAATTAATGTACTGGAAATCTAGAGAGGACAGAGAAATTAGTATGTGCATGCAACCACTAGAGAAAGAGGAGTGCAGGCCTGTTCGAAAGGTATATGCAGGCTTTGCCACCGTTTTTGAGTACAAGTACCTGTCAGATATGGGAGCGTAAGTGAAAGCTTTATTCAGAGCTTTCACATCACTTTCTCCTTTCTTTGCTTCATATTCCATTGCTTAGTACCTTGCAAGTGTGATAAATGAAGGTCATGAATACACATGAGGCTGTGAATTATTTCTTTATGGAGAGTAGCAAGGATCAGGACCAATTTCTCTGCTGGATCCCGACAATAAGAGCTGTTCAAACCAAACCATACAAACAAACAGGATGGAGCTATGGGGAGCTTAAATGATGCAGACAGCTTGTGTCCCTTAATTTGCATAGCCTTGCTTTGAAACACTGACTGGGACATTAAAGCCATCCTGAGCACCATTTGACAGACATGTTTAGTTTCTAGCAAGCTGGTCTGCTGCACAGCTGTCCTCTGCAGAGGTGACAGTTACAGCGAGGTATTGTTTCCAATTTCCCTCTCCCAGTTTGTGCTCTTCCTTGGGAATAGAAAGATCAGTGAGCTGAATACTCTGAGAGGTGGGAGAAAAAGTATCAGAAGGGAAACCTTTAAGGAAGGAGTGTAAATAAAAATTCCCCTCTACACCTGTGGGCTCTGATTTATTTACATTAAACTCTCATTTAGAGCTTAATGGCCACTTTTCATAACACCACATCTCACAAACGCAAGACTATGTGAACATACCTGTAAAGTAATACAGCAGAAAATTAGCTTTGGAGGCTGCTTCTTTTCCATCAAGAAAATACTAGTGGCTATTTAAATATTCTGGAAATCTAATGAAAGCTTGCTTCTGATAGTAAATACTGTACAGTTTCTTCATGGAAATTACCAGTCAAATTTCTACATGGTTGACAGAGCATTCCAGTGACTGATCATATTAATCACAGCAGCAGCATAGCACAGGAGGTCAGCTTCATCAGTGGGACCTACTGCCAGGTTCAAAGGCTGCTCTTAGCAATCCCTCATGTACACACCAAGCCAAGAGGAACCTATCTGCAGCCCTTGCTGGGATCTTACAGTACAGTGGGAGAGATATTGTCCACAAAATATCCATTCATAGAAATTGGAAGGATCTTGCTTTATTTAGAGCAGTTTGGCAGCACTGCCTTTGACCGTAGCTGTGTCATGGAACCAATACAACACTGTCTCAGATGACAAAATGACAGCTTGTCTGAAGATCTATCAGGTGTTAGAGAAGGCAGAGTGAGGAGTGTTGTCTTCATCCCATCTGATCCTCTCCTCCTGAGCTGCTGATGCTGCTGTCAGCAGAGGTACAAGCAAAGAGAACCTAGGTCTCTTGCCTAGGTTAGTTTAAGATAAATTATTGAAAGCATTTCAAAGATATTTTGGAGTCTAGCTCCCAGAAAACAGCCTCTACTTTCCTTTCCCTCCAAAATAAAATTATTCCAAATGCAAGTGCCTGAACTAGAGGCTTTATACTCTAAATATACACTAATAAGGAGTATATGTCAGAAAGGAAAACAAAAGCAGTTGTGTATTGTGGGCCTTAATCTGCATTTACTGAATTAAATGCCAAATATTTCTTTGAAGTGAAGGGTAAGACGATCCAGTTCACTGCTTTTGAAGATATCATCTGAAGATACCACCTTGTGGCATTTTTAAAAAATAAAGCCAAATTGCTTTTGAGCAGGCAAAATAATTTTGTGTCATACTTCACCTGTATAATTTAAAGTGAGCAGGCTAAAATTTGCTTTTACATATATTCAAATGTGTGAAGCTTTTCCCAGTAGTATAGTGGTATCTTTGAACTTCCCAGGTTCTCAGTAGCCTTACCTTAAAATATAGAAAATGCAATCAGATTTTTCTCTTTTACATGAGGACCCTGAATATGGCTCCTTGCTTCAAATCCTATTCATATTAAAAATATCTGTAAACACGTGTAGCTTTTTAAAAAGAAGGGTCACAGAACCCTTCCTTGTTTCCATTTATCCCAGTGTGCATTACTGACTACGTGAGGCAACATGGTGTACCCAACAGGTCTTCTTCCTGTACACAGCACTCACTGACTCGATCCCTCTGAGCCTTGCCCTTTTATTTCAGAGCTCTCTCATTGCATCTCATTCCTTAATAGTTTGGAACTAGAACAAAAAATATTCTAAATTACCAAATTACTTCTACCAGTAACCCACACTCTCTTGCTTCTAAAGACTAATCTTAATAAAGCTAAGTGTCCCTTTGGTAATAAGTTATAACTAAGGACTCAAACTTTTTGACCTGAAGAGATCTGTACTGAAATTGTGCTGTCTGGGCTTTGAGGTATAACCTCAGAGCTGAACCTCATTTTGAATTTGGCCAAAGATGTCTGGAGAGGTGAAGTCAAGTTGAATAAATGAAGTTTTTAAGACTTAAAGATAAACCTTAGATGTGATATCTTTAGAAATTCTGACCCCAGATGAATCAGATAAAACTCCTGGGATGGAAGTAAGGGCTTTGTTCATTCAGCTTTGAAAAAGGTCAGACATAGCTAACATCAACTTTGGAAGCAATTAATTTAATCCAGGAATTAAAAATGTTTAGGTCATATATCTCGGAGATTGAAAGGTTGTGATTTCATGAAGCTTGTCTTTAGAAATCTTCACCTTAGTAATGGAAACATTTCTCTGAGCATTTCAAAATGTAACTCATGTGAAAGCTACAATTTACCATTTCATATAGAATCTGTTCTTGGGCAGGCTATTTCCCCAGGCTTTTCCAGTTTTGGGGCCTGTCACTTTTTCTGGTGGATCTCAAGCATAACAGCATTGACACTTTCTTGTTTTCACCTGCAGCTCAGCACAAAACTTCAAACTAACTGGTATCCTGACCCATAGTGCATTCCAAGGAAGGGCAGGTTTCAGCTGATGAAAGATTCTGCCATTCCACCTGCATTGCCCTAAACACAGCAGCCTCACAGGCACACAACTGGTTGCCAGGGCAACTTTATAGGAGAAAACACAGTAAAACTTCAGAATAATATGTATCAAAGGTACTTTCTTGCTGCTGCTTTCCACGAATAAGTTTCTCTGCTTTTTGGATAAGCAATCATCCTGCTTCAGCTTCTTCCATTGCCAGGCTACTGATGCCATAAACAGGGAATCCCAGCTCCTGCAGGACAGTTGCCACCAATCTGTAGCTCTGCCTTAGCTCTGTGCACAGGTGCAAGATAATCAGAAAACTCAGCTTCTCCACCTTAGAGAAGAGAGGAGGCTTCAAAAAACAGTTTCAGTTTCACAGGCCAGCTCTGACGGCATCTTCTGAGTTTGTGTCTAAAGCAAATTGTGTGAGAGAACCATAATAATGAGAAAAGTTACTCCTTCAGTGAAGGCACTGAAGTATCTAATTAGCAAGTTATCATTCTGCACTAGGACATATTTATAGCATGTCTCTGTGCTCTGCTATGAGCAGTCTGACTGTGCTCTCTCTCACAAAGTGAAGGGTGTCATGTGAGGCCAAATTTCCCAGAGCTCCCAGGCACCTCTGCATCCAGCAGCATGCCAGTGCTGTGGCTCAGCCTGCTCTGCCTGCCCAAAGCCAGGAGGAGCCGACACGCTCTGGGAGTATCCCCGAGCCTATACCCCAAGCAGCATCAGCACAGGCTTAGCAGACACTGCCATCTGCATTCAGAAATATGTCAGAGGAGCCTGAAAGCAAACGTGGTAGGTGTAGCTTTCAGTCAGAGGATCACAACATCCATTTCCTCATGGATCATGAGATTAGATTTAGGGTCCCAAGCACAAGGGACAGGCCAGAGTCATCACTCCAGACATGCTGTCTTTCAACTTTCCCAGGTTTTAGGGAACTTAGAAAAGTTCACCTCTGGAGTAAGTGCCCAAACTGAAAAGTTGAAAGCCAGAACAAAACCTTGTAGCATAAACACACTTCTTCTGTAACCAGGAGAGACAAAAGCAAAACTTTCCAAATTTTGTAGGATGCAAGAAATAGCGTAAGTTGCTTTTGCCTTTTGTATCTGGAATTTTTCACTCTGTCTTTGCCTCATTCCTGGTCTCCTCTGCTCTGATTTCCTCCTTCTCACTCTATTTTGTTTTTATTTTTGCTCCCTCAGGTACAATTTCCGAGGCTTCCGCTGGCTCCAAGCTATGATCTTTGCCATAGAAGAAATAAACAGTAGCCCAACTCTCCTCCCCAACATGACCTTGGGATACAGGATATTTGACACTTGCAATACAGTCTCGAAAGCCCTGGAGGCCACACTGAGTTTTGTGGCCCAGAACAAGATAGACTCCTTGAACCTGGATGAATTCTGTAACTGCTCAGAACATATCCCTTCCACCATTGCAGTCGTGGGAGCAACTGGCTCTGGCATCTCCACTGCTGTGGCCAATCTGCTGGGACTCTTTTACATACCTCAGGTACGCTTCCACCTCACTTGTTTAGGCTACGGAAGTGGCCTGCTTCTCTGCTCTGCAGAGATTAAGCAGAGATTGCTTAATCTTTGCCATTTCCAATAGAACTTAAAGGAGAGAAACAATAAAATGGGGGGTGGGAGGGGGGTGGGTGTCATTGTTATGATAGAAATGTGTCTTGCTAGCACTTTGCAGTGTCCAAATACAAAGGTTACTGAGCAGCCGTAACAACATTTGGCCAACAGCAGCCTAGCCTAGGAGGACTGGAGTCCTCTAGAGTTGTTTAGTCTGTGAATACAGGTATTTTAGGTCAGTCAATGAGAGTTGCCAGCCTGGACACCTTAGTTTTCTCATTACTTCACAGTAGGGACTCTCTGGTCCGGTCCAGCTCCCACAGAGCCCACTTAAGGCAGAGCTTTGTCATTACCAGCTGCTCTTTAGGTCTCTCAGCATCTCTGATCATTCAAGTAGGTGACCTGTAAAGTGGTTGCTTATGCTGATCAGATGCTGTGGAAGTTTCTTCTGAGCTGACCTGCCTTTCTTTTGCCCTAGGGCATCCAAAACAACATTTGTGAAATCATGTGGATATCCCCCTTGTCCCGACTTCATCTGTGTGCTGATGTGGTTGTGCCAATTCCTGTGTCGCAGCATCCTTCAGACTGCATTCTGACTCTGCTGGTGCCAGTGCCAGCACCCATGGTCCAGTCCTTTTGTTTAAGAGGCTTGTTGATCTGCCAAGACCTTAAGCAAACTACAAGGCTGGCTTAATGTTGTTGCTTTTGATTTTAGATTTCTACACTGAAGTCAGCTTTGGAAAAAGTGCTTGGCCTTATCCATTTAAGTGTTACCTTGTATAGCCTAACACTTCCAATCCCTCTTCCAAAATTAATAGAGGTGCCAGAGCTCACAAGAGCCCTTATAACAAGATTGTGTCAGAATGTGCTCTCAGTCTGTCCTGAGAAATGTATCTTTGCTTCAGCCAGGGCTCCAATTCCCATCTGCACCATGAATGAAGAAGGAAGGATTCTTGATTGCCCTGTGCACAGTAATATATCTTGTCTGTTGAGTCTTGTCAGTCTGACTCCTTTGCAGGAGTCTGAAAAACTGAACATTTGGTCTCTGAGCAGGGCAAGAATGGTTTAAGCTGTGCTATCTGGGTATTGCCCAGAGTGGCATAGGAAGCTGGCACGTAATAAATACCCTGATGACATCTTATGGGGCATTGTTGATTTACACATCACATTACCAGGTGAACAAGGGCAGCCGAGAAGGGTTGGTGAGTTCAACTGAACGTAAGAGATGTTTGCAGTTCTCAGACCTTCTCTTTAAACAGAGAATGACATTTGTCCTATGAGGCAGTAGGCTTATCTAGAGGCTGCAGAAAAGGGTAGATGTCAGGAGGTTCAGTTCTGGAACGAAGTCTCAGCCAGGTGGTTGAAGCATGACAACTGAAAGCAGGCTTTTAGACTGACAGATGTTGGGTAGAATTGTCACAGCCATTTATATCAAGGCCATTAGCAAATCCAGGCTTATTAGGCCCTGCATTTCAGTAGGAGTTGGAAGTGTATTTTACAATTAATGTATGGCTCATTACTCATTCTGTTGACATAGACACTGAAAATGTTACAACTTCTGTTCTGTTTCTCAGTATCTCAGCTCAGTGTCCCCTTACAGCACATGTGGCAGAGGGACACATTGCCTGTACCTCCTGGGAACAGGCTGAGGGGGTGAGAGTAGCACTGGGCAAGAGCCTGTCCAGGGGAGAGTACAGCTCTGTGAAAGGAGGATTTACTCCTGTGGCCCTTGAAACTGCACTGTGAGACCTCCTTTGCTTTCTTCTTGCAGGAACATTAAATAACAGAGTTTAAGGAGAAGATAAGGTTTTCTGTAAATTTCCACTTTGTACAAATGAGCTGTTTATAGAAGACTTTTTCAAATGAGAGTCAGTCCTAAAGCATTCAGACACCAATCTCAAAATGTGTTTTAGAAGTTCTCCAGATCTTTAAACTGTTATTATCTGGGGTTTATGGTTTTCTTCCTATTTGTAGATAATTCGTATTATATCTTAAGATCATGTGGCACTTGTTCTGATTAGGAAAATAAAATATTTCTTGATAGCTTTAGAAAAGGAAATAAAATCCAATTTTAACCATAAAACATGGTGGCTTATGAAGCATAGACTGCCCACTGGCTTCTTTGCTGATTTTGGCCAGCACTCAGGAAACACTGCTGAAGTAGCATTACCATAACACTCTGCAGGATGAAGGAAGCTGATATACATCACATTCTTATGTCAACTGACAAGAATTTTATATAAAAAGCACATGGTGTCTGATGGAGCCTGTTTAAGGATGGGGATGGATGTCAAAGGCAAGGAGAGAAAGACAGAGTAGCTTTGGAATGGCAATACCATCCTGTTTCCCATGTCTGGTTCAGGACAGAGAAAGCCTGTGTTTTGTCTTGATTCGGTGCATTGCCCTCATTTATCCAGATGGCACATTCTTTTTATTTCTGGATTGGACAGAAATCTTTGCCATTCCTACAGTCTAGTGTCCATCTCTCTCTCTCTCAGATCCTTGACCTTGCAGGTGGGCACAAGCTGGCTCCAGCCTCTCAGGTGCGAGCAGCTGCTCCTGTACGAGTGCCTCTATAGGACAGGCACAGCTGGAAGAGTGGATCACCTGCAAACACAGGCTAAGAAAATGTGGTTCCCAGGCTGACAGTGATGCTAGGTAAATGGAGGCAATTTATTTCAGGCATTTCACTTTATGGTGTATTTTGCTTGTTTGCTGTGCTCTGACAGGTCAGCTATGCCTCATCCAGTCGTCTCCTGAGCAATAAGAACCAGTTCAAGTCCTTCCTGCGCACAATCCCCAACGATGAGCATCAGGCCACAGCCATGGCAGACATCATCGAGTACTTTCGCTGGAACTGGGTGGGAACAATTGCAGCTGATGATGACTATGGCCGGCCAGGGATTGAAAAATTTCGGGAAGAGGCGGAGGAGAGAGATATCTGCATTGATTTTAGTGAGCTCATCTCCCAGTACTCAGACGAAGAGGAGATCCAGCAGGTGGTAGAGGTCATCCAGAACTCCACAGCAAGAGTGATTGTTGTTTTTTCCAGTGGCCCAGATCTGGAGCCTCTCATCAAAGAGATTGTCAGGAGAAACATCACTGGCAAGATCTGGCTGGCAAGCGAGGCCTGGGCCAGCTCTTCCCTAATAGCCATGCCGGAGTTCTTCCGTGTCATCGGCAGCACCATTGGGTTTGCACTGAAGGCAGGACAGATCCCAGGCTTTCGTGAGTTCCTGCAGAAGGTGCATCCCAAGAAGTCCACTAACAACGGTTTTGCCAAGGAGTTTTGGGAGGAGACATTTAATTGCTATCTCCCTGATGGGTCCAAAAATTCTCCTGCTTCAACTTCCTTCCACAAGGGCCATGAAGAGGGGCTGGGAGCTGGAAATGGAACGTCTGCCTTCCGACCTCCATGCACAGGGGATGAGAACATCACCAGCGTGGAGACACCATATATGGACTACACACACTTGCGGATATCCTATAATGTGTACTTGGCAGTGTATTCTATCGCCCATGCCTTGCAGGATATTTATACCTGTACCCCTGGGAAGGGACTCTTCACCAATGGGTCCTGTGCAGACATAAAGAAGGTGGAGGCATGGCAGGTAAGCCCTTCATTTGTGTGCCTGTGCAATATACCTGCAGAAGGAAAGACAAGCTGTCCCAAATGCCCTTTAGGGTGCTTTTCCTTATCCTGGGTCTCAGACACAGCATAAGGCTCCTGGGATGCAGTGTGTGACTGTCTGAGGTAGGTGCATGCTCCCACCCCACAGGGAATGTAAGGTAAGTTGGGCTAGGCCTGCAGTGAAAGGGGCTTAAACCAGGTTACATTTTCTTGCATTTGCTGCGGGCCAAAAGTGCACACACAGACAATTACCACAGCCTGGCTGACGCAAGGTAACTTGATCATATATTGAGCCTTACATAAACAAGAGGGCCTGGGGAGAACACATAAACAAGGAAAACAGTTTTTAGAGTTCATTTTCTTTGGCAAGCTTTATATCTTTTGCAATCCCACAGCAATTTTCCATACAGGCTGTATTTTTTTCCTCACAGTTTTAAGCTTATATAGAATCAAACTAAAGAAGATTGAGTAATGAAGGAAAATAATTAGTGGCTCTTGGGCAGAAAATAGATAGCTGCTTTGATTTGGCAGTGGTATTTGTGAACTGATGAAATTATATTAATGACTTAGTCCCATTTACCCATTCATTCAATGCATTCTGCCCACTGACACATGGATCACATTCTGGCATTTTGTACTCTGATCGTTTATGAATACTCTCTACCTTACTATGTGTTTGATCATGCTATACAATGTGGTATTCATTTTATGGTTTTAATATCTACTGCATTCTTAACACAATTAGCATGGATTATCAAATGATGATATGTCAAATGTGTAGCAAATCTGTCTGTCTCATTCTGGTTGTCACAAAACACTTGAGCCCAAACATGCCTGAAATCAGAACAACACGTGAATAAATGGAGGATCATCTCCCTGTTTGCACAGGTGTTTTCCTCTATTTGGGATAGTCTAACCAAAACCAAGGCTGTCCTTGCCACAAACTGCAGATGTCAGGTCACATTCACATACGGGACCAGCAGTTTGGCTCCTGTCTAGTCTCAGTTAACTCAAAAACATTAGTAAGATCGAAGTAAAAGGCTTTGTCTTGGCATTTATGGGAAACTTCCACTGCACTAGGTGCTTGAATAGGTTTATCAAAACCACTTTACTCGGAGCTGATGAGTGCAAGGTTTGACCCTGATTTAGAGGAATCATGCAATTGCTGGCTGTCTCCAAAATTTGTCTTTCAAAGCTATTCTGCTTTTCAGGAAAATACTGGCAGAAATGGGCAACTCACAGGCAGATTTAGCTTTCACTGTTGTCAGTAAAAATGATCCAGAATAAATGTAGTTTAATTCATTCCTTTATGCCTTGTCAGCTTGGAAAGTAAAGCTTTCATGTCATATTCATATCATTGCTAAGTAAAATAATGTGTTTGTTGAAGATTCCATGGTTGGGAACAATGACCTCTCATTTCTGTGTTGCTTGTCGGGTAATGAAGGATATAGACATCAAAATGTAAAGCATCCTGCTGATCTAGGCATTTGGATATACATACCTGCCTGAGAGGAGGAAATCAGCATCAAGAAGTAGTATGTAGAGAATAACCCCACTGGGTAGAAACAGGGAATGCTACAAAGGAACATGCTACAAAACCACCATCATACGGTGGCTTTCAAGCCTACTTGTGCATTTTTTTCACTTTGTTTCAAAATCAAACACATGAATAGTAGGTAAATGCCAAATTTGTGTGCACACCTACTTCATACCAGGCATTGCAGCTCATTACTTTCAGGAAGCTTTCCTCAGCCCTGGGAGTAATGAGTTCACCTCACAAACATGCAGCCTCCAGCATTTCCAGAGTGGTTTTCTGACAACTGCACAGAAGAAAATCTTTCTAGTAAAGTCAATCTCATTTGCAGTAGTACTTCTGCCAGTGTTCATGGCCGGCTCCCTTTCTCACAGTCAGGTCAGGGTTTTCTTGATGGGAAGTGACCTGAGAGAGCAAGGACAGTGTTAGGAGGCCCCCATACCTGTGACTGGAGGGCAGCTGCTCACAGTGTGTGCAATTACTGGCCAGGTGCTGTGAGGTACAGATAAGGTGAACCTGCTGAACTTGTGGCTCCATTAGCCTGAGCTCCTGTCCAGAGCAGCCCCTGCCAGCACGGTCAGTGGCTGGGGAGCAAAAATGATACATTCCACAATTTAATTATGTACCATTTAATTATGTTGCCTTTCAACGGCATCATCCTATTAACACAGATGAGTTTTTATTGTTGTTTACTAATTGCTAATTTTATGTACTTATAACACAAATCTTCTGGGGAATGTGTTCTGTATCATTTGTGGAGGATGCTTGTGCGGTTCCATATATAAACCCAGGATTTTTACCTCAGTGATCAGTTCATTTGAAGTCGACAGCCTAGCACAAATCACTGTGAGTTGGTTAAACTGAGTGAAGTTCTCCTATTAAGAATTCACCATCTATAGTTTAAGAAGGCTGTAGGTGTGTTTCAGCATGGGGAGTGCAGCATTTTTGTCTCCTAAGGTGAAATATCAAATAGTACCAACTTTCATGTTTACTGATTTATGGCTACTTGTTTAAGAAACTGTTTGCTCATTTTCTGCATCTGGGTCAGTGATCTGTGTCAGATCCTCTCCATAAACCCAGTCTTGCTTCCTTTTGTTTTACCAGTGCCTCTGAAGCTGGCTACAGGCATTCCCAGTGGAGATGGAACTGGCCAGCCCAAGCAGTCTAGCTGCCCAGCATGTGCAGAGATGCAGGCACAGGCAGAGCTGGTGAGCAGGCAGGACAGCTTCCAGGCTGTGCCCAGAGGAACCTGCGCCACTCATTCCACATACAGAGCTGGCCAGGGAATTCAGAATCCTTTATCTGAAAATGGGGCAGCTGGCATTTAGAACTCTGCAGAAAATTTCAGATTTTATTAGGATGCCTGTGCTGCCCTTATTCTGAGCAATCTGAGCTGTCTTGTTTTACAAATCAACTCTGCTGCAAGGCAGAAGATAATCGAGGTGCACACCTTTGCAAGGTGCCTGCAAAGGGCAGACAGTATTGTCTGCATGTGCCATTGTTGTGTCCTGCACAATATTGAACAAGATCAGATCAATTACTTCTTTTTGCACTGTTTTGTTCAGGGAACAAAAAGGTGCAGGGTAATCTTGAACAAAATGTATAAATTCTGTCACTTTGGGGCAAGGCAAAATTTTACAAAAAGCACTAAGAACTGAGGTGCATGGGTGAAAATAGTACAACAGAAAAAATCTTCCTAAAGGTTTCCAATACCTCTGGCTGTCAGAAGACCACTCTCTTCTGCTGCTGGGGGTTGTGACTTTTTAGGAGACCGTATCAAGTAGAGCTAATTCTGTGAATTGCTCTGGTTCATGGAGTTGCCCACCCCAAACACAGGTTCTTCCATAAGCTACAGAATGGAAGTGGGAAGTTATGGAAAGAGGCAGGATACAGGCTGAGAACTGCTCTACTAATGCTTCCTCTTTGTCAAAATTCCCTGCATTTTTGGCCTGTTTCTCCATAACTGCTTTAACAGTCTGGTTTTGAAGCCCTTTTTTCTAATATCTTCCCTGATAAGATTTCTCAAGTCCCTCAAGTTCCTTCATTTTCTTAATCAAACAGTTCATGAGGTTATTTCTGGTGTCACTTCTAGGAAAACGTCCATCTGTTCTTTTTTCAGTTCCCCTCTGAGCATTTACAGGAGCCTCTTTGGTGTCTCTCTCTCTCACTGCAAACATTCTGTGGTCTTGCAAAAAAATAGGGAGAAAACTAATAGGGAATCTTAGTCTATTCTTCAGAGCAAATATTTCCTGCTTCATATTATTTCTGTATGAGAAGATGAAAGACCTGTATTTTCTTCAGACTGAGGTCACTCAGTTTCTGCCCATTCATTTGGATTCTTGATGAGCAGCTGCTGGACCTCTCTTTGTGTCTTGCAGTAAAAGCATTGTGAGTTAATGGGGAAGACAGGCTCCCAAGGATCTGAGAAGGCAAAGGTGAGCAGTGACAGGGTCATTGAGCAGAGCATCTTTGGGTTGACTCCCAGACAATTTGCAGGTTGCTGTTACACTGGAGACTTTGAACTTTGGCATGAGTGAGAAATAAGAGCTCTTCTAGGCACCAAGGCAAAGCACAGTGCAAGGGCTGAAAAATGTATTGTGCTAATGATTTGCAGGTTAGAGACATGCTTGTGTGTATTATTCTATGCCTGGAAATCTGACTGACCTGAGACTCAGTGAAAAGTTGACACATGCTGTTCCACAAAATAAAAACAAATACAAAATAGCTTCACCTAGCAACACCTAAAATCTTTTTTTACACCTGTTCACCTCCCAGCCAACAGTTCCTTCCTCAGTGCTGGTGATGCACATTGTGAAGAGGTAAAAATGGATTGGTGCCTTCTCCAGCTTTACATTTAGATGTGTCTGCCTGTCTGGAAATTGATTGTGCAAGGCTTTAAAGAAGTAAATAATGCCTTAGATGACACAGACCTTTGAGCCTAATGGCTTATCTAATCAATTTTTGTGTCTATTAAACTAGAGGCCTGCCTGAACAGTTCAAAACCAGCTGCCTTGTGGTATACAGAATTAAACAGTATCAGAATGGCTATTAGCTATGGCTGGTGGGAAAATTAGTCATTTGGGAAGAATCACAAAGAAAACACAGGGAAGCTGTTGAATGTCAGGCAACTGCAAAACCTTGCCTACTCTGTACTACAAATGCACTGGAGATGTATTTGTTGTGAGCAGAAGGCAAGAGGTGTGCCTTTGTTGTTGGAGACAGAATTGAGAGGGACATGACTCGAGCCACACACAGAAATATGGGGGTTAATAAAGCAAACACAGTTATTTCCCCACCAGGCCAATAACAGACAATTGCTTATTCATCAGTTTGAAGAAAACAACTTGCCATCAGCTGAGAGCATCAAATAAGCAGACAATAGATTGAGTATTATTTAGATGTCTCTACAGCTAAAAGGAGAAAGACTTAACTGGACTCACCAGTAGAAAATGTGCTGGGAAACAATTGCCCTGACAAGGCTGCTAGAAGAAGGTTGAATGAACTGCATGCAGCGAATACAACAAAGGAGTTATGGTTATTAATTACTAAGTAAAGAATGGCTGAGATTCTTCTGAATTGGGGTAGTACACACTGCCTGATGACGAAACCCACAGTATTCTTGTCTGCCCCCAAACACGCTGAGTTTTTCATAAAAGTCACTTTTAATACAGTCATTTATGTACTGCTGTACAACAAAAGCTGTATTTGTACAGAATTTTTTTATATTTATGAAGCTCATTTATGAAGTACTCCTGTCAGTTGGGGAAAGTCAGTTTTTCAGCTTATAGTGGGAATTTTAGAGAAGGCTCCATGAAATGCTCATATAATGTCTCTGTAGCAACTTCAGATAACAATTATCCCTTGAATTACCAAGATGTCAGACACCAGTATCTGTTACAAAGATACAGCATGTCTTTGTTGCACAAAAGGATGTAGAATTTCTTCCAGGACTGACCTTTCCTGATACTGCTCACAAATGGAGCTGACAAAGGGCTCCTTGGGAGCGTCCTAAAGGCACTCACAAAGTGGGATGAGGAAACAAGTGGATATATAAAAAATTTTCATTTATCCCAAGGTAGAGTTGAAGCTAACTTCAAAGGCATGATAATCATAGCATAGTAGTCAGCTGTCTTCACAAACACTTTACTAAGCAATCACAGAGTTTTATCCCCAAAGTGAACTTTCATGTGCTATGAAGGACTGGTATTGCTCCACACAGAAGTTAGGAGGAATGAGAACAAATTACTTTTTATGGTGACTCTTTTGCATTGTAGAATTATGAGAGTGATCTTCCAACTGGACTAGAAGCAATACTTTGCTCTGAAAGGACTTCTACCAGTGTCTGTAGGAAGAATGACATGAAAGACTGAAGAAATCAAAGTCTTGACATGAGATTTCTTTATTGGCCAAGAGTTACATTGACAGAGGAAATGGAAAAAACAGATTTAAGCTAGTAGCCAAGTGGAACATGGGCCCAGACACATTAACTGAATCCCCTGGAACATTAGTTGACCATTGATGGGACCTATGACTGTGCTTGCCCACTCTGAATGTCTGAAACACTTGCATGGGTTCAGTTAACTCACTGTGACTATAGGAAACTTTGAGATTCTTTTTTTTGTTGTTTCCATGGACAGTACTTCTTGAATAGAGTATAAATAAGCATTGAACTCAGGTTTCATTAATTACCATGGTTTTGTTAAGAGAAATGACACCTAGAGTGGAGAATCTGTTGGTTCTCATTCTAACAAAGAGCTTACCCAAGCATTGAAGGAATTAATCCTCTAGCTCCAAATGGGAACAAATTTACAGTTGAAAGCTATGACTTTCTCCTAGCCTAGAGAGAAGCACAGTTCTTCAAAGCAGTATCAACAGTGCTCTGTGCAGGATGCAGAGCCAGACCTCGTTGGGGCTTTGAAGAGACTGATCCATAAAGGGCTGAAGAAAGCAACAGCAAAGAGCTGTAAAGGGACACCTCTACACAACTGTTCTCTGCACAGCTGGGTAGGGATGGCATTAAACACTTCCCAGAAAAGAACATTTCAATCAGACTTTGTTTACACAGAACAACATATGTGAATTATACTGCTTGAAAACACTCAGCACTTTGGATCTACTAGTAGTTTAGTAATAGGACAATTTTTAATGTATTATTTAATATTAAACTTAAATTAATAAAAAGGGCCCTATCTTAAGCTGTTACTTCACCATAACAGTTATTGTGCAGTATGGTGATGTCTCAAGAGCATTAAAGCATCATTTACTCAGTTAGGACTCCTGCCAATAGATCCTTCACCCTTACTACACAGCAACCTGGCCTATTGTACCCAATGGATTTCTCCGTATTATATTTGCTGCGATTGAAAACCAAAGCAATTATGGCATTAAGTCTAGACTAAGTGGCTCTGATTTTTTTTCATGCCATGGCTGTAGGTAAAGACAGGAGCACACAGCACAAAATACCATCTAGTAGCACTGACAATTAGGTTTCATTGTACCTGTACAATTGCCTTTTTCTCTCCAGAGACCATCTCTCTCCACAAAACCTCAGCAGAAACCTAAAATGTGTTCAAATTGAGTCACTTTCCAAACGATCATGCAGCTTGAAATTCTTTGTATAATGAATTATGTAAATTTATGCCACATTCAGGAAAGTAAGTAATCTTGATCCAGCTAAAGGCTGCTTCACATTGGATGTAAAACCTAGGTATTTCACTATTGAAGGGCTATGTTTGACAGCCAAACTTGTGTTTAGCAAGATTTATTTTCCCCAAAGACATGCTGGCTGGTAGACCTTTTTTTTAATTAGTATGATACATGGCAGGCCATATCTCTTGTCACAGATGATGTCTGATTTCCAATTGGGATTTACTGACCTTTAGTTTCATTGGTCCTCTCTTGGGCTTGCTTTATGAGATTTAAAAGTCCAGATGAAGTATGCATCATTTTTCTCCATATAATATTTATGCACATTGATCAAATTATTCCTCAGTCTTACCTTGATAATTTAAACAGAGTGGTCTTTTAGGCATAAGGTGTGTTTTCTGCTTTAGTTCTGTACCTTGTCCATTCACTCATTCCTCTTTTGGCATGTATTCAGTATTCCTTCAACAGACTCAGCACAGCCAGACAGTGAAAAAAATCCCACATTTGCATACTCCGATTACTTCCTCATTTGTAGGAGCACCAGGTACCTGAGCCTTCCGTGCCACCACGTGCAATGGAAAGGTCACATTTAGTTGCCAGTAATACTTTGCAGCAGGTGGTACCCTTTCTGTGCCTGGCGTGAACTCCTTATGCCTTGATGCACAAGCCTGAATTTCACTGTATTAAACACAGATGTTTTGAAAGCAATCTGAGGGGAAATGCTTTTTCTTGAATATTGTTTACCATTACCTTAATCCATGAATTTTCTGCAAATTTTCCCAGCAGTGCTTTTGTAGCTGCTGCCAGGGTACTGATGAACATATTGGGAAACAGTGAGCTGTTTACTGAGGCTGGAAGAATTCCCCATGAACTGACGATCTGCCTCTGTTGATATCTGTTGGGCAATTCTTGATCCATGTTATGTGAAGCATAAAGCTCAGTTATTTCACTTCTGAAGGGGTATGTCTTTCAACCCAACTTGAATTTAAGAGGATCTGTATTCCTCAAATGTTACTAGGTAGCAGCAATTATGTTTTAGTCCTATAGTTTTGTATTAACTGCTATTCAGACCTAAACTCTTGTTTTCCATTGTTTTTCCTGTGATTCATGTCAGGTTAACGAGCTTTTGGCTTCAGAGGACCTCCCTCTACCTTTTACAGTATTTTCTTTCCTTGGCAGCTGTTGCAGCCCACCAGAGGCTGCCACTGAGCAGAACTTTGGACACAGTGTTGGGAATGCATTACACTCGCAGGTGTAGCAGAAAGGTGGATTGAGGTTGCTGTGGAATAAGATTACATAGCATATTGACTTTGTCGTTCAAAGGCAGTGGCATTTTTATGTGTATATCATAAACCTACTGTATTAGTGCTCTCTTTATTGCTCATGGACGGCTGTGATGAACTGTCTCATTCTGTCAGCCTTTTAGATCCAATTTAAATTGCTCAGGCTGCCCTCTAATCTCTCTTTAAGGACTTTCTACCTCAGTTAATGTCACACTATGGCTCCAAAACAAGTGCCCTTGAGATAAGAATGTCTGATTTTTTTCTGATAGCAAGGGTGCTAACACATCATTCATTTAAGCTTTCCTGCTCCTCCTCAGCTCTCTCTTTAGCATTCCATCTTCTTTAGCTGTCCCTTACAGCCTTAATGTCATGAAGATCTGGCATACATGACACCTTTCAATTTTAATGTGTTCAAGGAACTTCTTATACATTGCCTGGTGATTTTTTCTTCTTTATTCTCCAGGATTTTTTATGTTCTGCTTTCTGTCAATACAACACCTGTGTTTTTCAGTCTTATTTGGATGTTCTGCATTGGATTAGTGCTTTTAGAGCCCACCATAATAAATACTGCTATTTGAGCTCCATTTGTATGATGAGGATGGCAACATATCATTACTCTCTAATTAATGAGCTTTTATTTTAATGAGCACAGGTGAAATTCTGAACTGATAATGGGTTTATCATGCATACGGTACAGTCAGTCCTTTCCTCTAGCTTGTCCATGGATTTTTTCCATTCTGTGGAGTTGAGGCCTCCATCATCACTGTCCTATGCTTGCACATCACCAGAGCAGAGACTAGTCAGAAGCCTCCTTGATTTTATATAGCATTATATCCTGCATCAAGGGGTTTTCCACAGACATTGTTTTTCATTTTACTACCATAATTTTTGTTCTGATTCCTAGGAAATTAATTAATGCTCATAGAATGTAAAGGAGGGAGAAGTGCTGTCACTTCAGCCATTTCTCCCCAGAAGAAACCTACTGCAGGCAGTAGATCAGATTAAGTCTGTTTCGATTGGCACTGAACTGGGATTGAGGCTACTCCAGATGCCCTAACTCTTAAAGTTGCTTGTAGGAAGGATTTTTTTGGGCTCTAGGGAACTAATACTACACTATCATGCTTTGGGCCATACAAATATGTTGGGGTACCATCATACAGCTGGATCTTAATTTAAAACAGAAAAAAAGGAAAATTTTAAGGGTATCTCTGTATTTTGTGACCTCTTTTCTACTCCAGAGCTAGTCAAATTCACTAATTGCAGTTAATGGAAACATCACTGTCCAAACCAGCATTTTGACAGACTCAAAATTAATTGTTTCCCCTTTTTCCCACTAAAAAAAATGAAATTACAGTTAAAAAAAGAACTGTCACTTGAAGGTCACACTTTTGAGTTTGACTTTTAAAAATATGTTTGTACTGAATTTCATTTCATTGGATGAAATCATTATTCTTTACCATAGCACACCTATGTGAGGTGCTGTTTACTATCAGCTAAGCATTACACAGTACAGGCTCAAGACTGGTGTTCCATGGACAATTGCATTTGAATTGTAGGTGTGCACAGGGCCAGCAGGAGTTGTGGAGCACCTTGGGGAAACAAAATATCCTGGTCCCATCCTTACTGTGTCCTAAACCTCCTAAATGATGGTTAAATCAGTCTGGAAAAGCAGCCATGCAATGCCAAAGTGTTGCAAGATCATTTCTTGATTTCTTTGGGAACCTCTGTGACTCATCAGACAGGTTTTCAGAAGCATTTCAGACTCAGGTTTGCAATGCAATTGAGCCATCTGCAACCACCAGTAAATACCAAATGCGTTTTTCTGAAGTATCGCGGTTGGACCTGATTTGTGCAGCCTCTGTTATGAAATCCACTAGGCTTGGGCTTTTGATTTCTCTTTGGACATCCTTGTAAATATGGTACTGTAGTAAATCTGATCCTAGATCAGATTAGTCCCATTTTATCTCGAGTCCCATTTAGAAATGCTTGCCTTTGATATTTTTTGTTTAAGTTACTTGATTCTACTGCTGTAGTAGTAGCTATTAATTTGTTAGTTTTGTCACCTTTCATTGTGAAGAAAGCATCAAAGCCGCTGCAGTTTTTAAGCAGCAGAGCAGGGTCACTTGGTTGCTGGTGAGAGCACCACATAAGCTGACCCATCAAGCCCAGTTACAGGCACTAAAACTGGTCCTTGTCTTAGGAAACTTCAGGCTTAACCAGTTTCCAAGCAGACTAAGCACTCACAGCATAGAATGAGACAAGGGAAGCACCAAGCACCTTCCTCTGAGCAGCAAGTGAGGGTATTTTCAATGCAGCCCACATGAGTTCCTTGCTCTCCCAATTTCTGCAAGTCTCTATTGGAGATCCTGCTTCTCTCTCACAAAGAAAGGACATAACGTATGCATGGGTCCCCACGTCAGCACCAGTGCTGCCCCTCCTCAAGGACTGGGCACTGGTCAATGCAAGAGGCAGAGAGAGATCCAGCCCCCATCCGCCTAGGGATCATATCCTTGACAGAAGCAGAACAGAACCAACTATCAGTTACAATACGACAATCAGCACATCTTGTCATGTCAGCTGGATGTCCTGTATTTCTCTGGAGACCTGAATAAGGTCAGTTGCCTTTGCAGGGTCTCTGCTTCTGTGGGAATATTTCACCTCTTTCCCACAAATCACCATGTGTGTCATAAACAATTAAATAATTCCATGCTTTCATTTCTCTCATAATGGAAGACTGACTGTCCAAGAGCTATCATCACCACCTATGGACCTCTCTTATCTTCATTTAATTTAATTCTTCTTTTCTAATCAAATGACTAGAACTAAACTTCATTTAATTTAATTCTTCTTTTCTAATCAAATGACTAGAACTAACAGCTTTTTCCAGAGGAGACTTGTAGTATTGGTGCTATATTTTCAGTATCATTTTTTCTTACTTTCATATCCTAATATTTTGTTTGCTCTTTCCACTGCATAAGGCACATTGTTTTTACTGAGCTGCCTACAATAATGAACAGGTCTTTGTCTTGAGCGGTTAGTTAATTTTCTTCAATAAAGATTATGAATAGCTTTAATTATTACTTCTAACATATGGCACATTGTTTTTGTCATACACATTTAATTGTGTTATCCAATGACCTTCTTAGCTTTACAAGGAAGTCATTCGGTTCTTATCAAAGCATAACAACATTGAATGTTCTCAAGTTATTCTCAGGCTTCACACAGGTATTCTTGAGTATTGAATGAACTCTTGCTTTCATTCTGTTTTTCAATTCAGTGCAGATCTAGCACTTCACCAGAGCTAGGATGTCCATCCCATCTTGCCAAATTTCCAATGGAGTATTGTCTGTGTATCTCTGGCTGACCATCAATTCCTCTCTCTTTGACACCAGCCCTTCTTCCAGAGTCTATCTCCCTTTGTTCATCTGCCCTGTTACTAACCTGACAGTTTCAATCCTGGAGTACAGCCCAGGCCTTGCACAGTAGGTGCTGACTGGTTTTCATTATTTTGGCATGAAGTGCTCAGCATCCCAACTACACACCAGGCACTCCTTATGCATGAAGCCAGATGTGCGTAACAGGAAGAAATCCAAATTTTTTGTGAGGTATTTACAGTGAGAATAAGAGCTCTGTTCCTGTGCTCTGTTCCTCTGCTCTGTTCCTTTCAGCTTCTCCACCTAAGATACCCTTATAGTGATAAAAAGTATTAAGTCACTTCTTCAGAGCAGTAAACCAATAGAAACCAGGCAGCTTAGGTGGAATCTGGTCACCAGAGATAGGACCTAAGGGAATGGCCTGAAGCTGTGTCATAGGAGGTTTAGATTAGATATTAAGAAAAGGTTCTTCACCCAGAGGATGGCTGGGCACTGGAACAGGCTCCACAGGGCAGTGGTCATAGCACCAAGCCTGACAGAGTTCAAGAACCATTTGAACAAAGCTCTCAGGCACATGGTATGATTCTTGGGGTGTCATATACAGGGCCAGGAGTTGGAATTGATGATCCTTGTGGGTCCCTTCCAACTCAGAATATTCTATGATTCTTTGAATGTATCAAGTGGTGTGAGGCAATGAATCACATCCTTCACTGGCTGAAGAATTCAGTTATCTTCTGGACGGCCTTTGGAAAAAGGTGAGATTAATGGTGTTGGCATATTCTGGCATCTTGATTTTAAAAACAACATCAGAACTACACGCTGTCCCTCTTGGTGTACAAAGGGCAGCAGGGAAGGAGGAGAGGTTCAGCTCCTCCTCGCAGGAGGAAGGAAAGTTCAGCTCCTGCTGGCAAGAAAAATGCTTTGAACAGAAGGGTGAAATTAATCTTGCCCTGCCTCAGGCTTCTAGAAACAGGTATTACTGACACAAGGGGCCAGGGCCAGCACCTTCCTGCCTGCTCTGCTCCCGTGTGTCAGAACTGGTTGATACTGTGATGACAGCACTGCCTTTCAGAGAGCCCAAGAGTTGGCCCTACAAAAAAACGGGCAGAACAAGATACTCCAAATTAGAGAATGCAGCGGGAATTAGGGATTTGATACAGAAAGTAAAAACTTGAGTTTTACTAGCCTGTAAATGAAGATTGACACATAGGTGGTTGAAAGGAAGAAAGAAAACACCAAAAAACTATTGCTTCAGACAACATTTTTCTTAGAGGATTTTATGAGTGGCTTTCAGAACTGGCCTGAGCACATTTCCTTGTGATATTTGACCACTGGCAAAACCCAGGTCCTGGGCACCATGACCCCTGGCCTAATGCAATAGCTGATCTCTCAAGTCCTTACGCCTGTTACAGCATTATGAAAGCATCTTCTCCATGTGCTTGATGAGAGATCCGAAACTAGAGAGGAGATTGGGCCCTCTGCAATTCAAAGTAAAAGTCAGGACTTGCCATCGAAAGGACAGTTGCCAGCTTTTCATTTTCATTCACACTGAGCCAAGATGTGGTATTGTTGGCTGCTCTCAGCATGGGCACTCTACCAAACCAAAGAGAAAAACATTTGGTACGTATCAGTCCAGAACTGTTTTACAGACCTGAAGAGGGATAGGTATACAGAAATTAAAACTTAAGCATGGGAAAATGTATGTTAATTGTCGAGACAGGATTGCTTGCAACTGTGTGTTAGGAGGGCTGATTGTTTGTCTTTTATGGTGACAGACACCCATAATGTGTCCAGGTTCTCTTCCACTGCAGGACCATTTGACCTAGGGAGGAAACACATCAGAAAGAAACTGCAGAAAGAAGCCAAGGATATTAAACCTTTGACAGTACATGGAGACCAGTTAAGGACCTGTCACAGTTGAGACAGAGTAAAGGACAGCTCATAGCACACCTGGATACTGACATTTACTTACGTTTATTTAAGAATTAACAAGACTACAACTTTTAACTGGCTGGTATCTCACACACTCTTGCTTTCCCCACAGTGTTACATCACCAGGTCTCACCTTCCCTTCCTGTTAGGGACATGGTGGAGGTCTGTCAAGGTGGAAGTTCTCAGTTTATGCTGTGCAGCTCCTCTCAGTTGCCTTTCTAAAGCATTACTGGCCAAGGTTACTGAGCATCCCCCAATATTTGTCTCAACACATATCCTTCATCTGCAGGATCTTGCCCTACATCCAGTGTTTTTCATCCAAACATGATCTTCACTTTCTTGTTTCTAGCCCTGAGCCCTAGGTTTTGGTTGCAATCAGCCTCCTAACTGGAGGATCTGTCTCCTATCTTGTTACTAATTTGAGTATTTAGGACATGCCACTATTGTTTAGTCCAGCTGCTGTTAAAATGTTCAACTAGTCTATGGCTTATGCTTCAGAGGACAGCTCAAAGTTCAGCTTTGGGCATGCATGCACACACAAAATTCTCTGCTATCTGACAGCATCCAAAATTTAAAATGGATGTTTCTGCCTGCCATCAGCCTCAATACTAGCAACAGAAAATGAGTGTATACTGCAGATCAAGAAAAGGGGGAGAAAAGAAGCTGGCAAGGCAAAACAAAGGTTTTAGGTGGTGTTTGTTAAAAGTGAGACAGCATCCTTCAAATAACTGAGTTATGTCCAGTGAGTAAAATCGGAAGATTCATAAACTCTGGCAAATTAAATGTACAAATAAAATAAAGCAGGCCAGAAAAACGAATAAGCAACATCCTGAAATGGGGTAAAAGCTCATAAATCCTATTTTAAACATTTCAGGAGTAGGATTGTCTGTTGAGCCATAGATTATCACTGCAAAAGACAAGGTAAGGCCATGACAGAAGAAAAGTGTGCTCCTCATGGACAAACTTAAGAAGGTTTAGTTATTTATGGGGGACTTTTAGAGGATCTGTCTAATTGAACTGACTATAGAAGAAACTATGGAACACAAGAGCAAAATTAACCTTGGTACTTCAAGGCAAGTGAACAATATTCACCCAAGGAACATGCCAGAGCTCACAGATGAAGTAGCAGAAGAGTTGGCTACGGTGCCCAACTCCTCACTTGAAAAATCTTAGGCCCTGAGGCCTGGAAAGCTGACAGATGAGACATCAATTTTCTGAAAGGGTTCTGGAGATCCAAGGAACTAGCAAACCCTGATTGAGCCCATTACTAAAAACTGGGGTTTAAAAATTTAGGAAAGAAAAATAGAATATACTGAGGAAGAGTGACCATGACTTCTCTAAAGAGAAGCCCTACCTCACAAACATCCCAAAGTGCTTTGAAGGCTTTGGAATGTGTATGGATAAGAGAACTTCTACTCATATAGTATGCTCGGGCTTCTTGAAGGCATCTTCTGATAGTCTGTCAGCAAATTCAGAACTTACGTGTATGTTGGTTGAAACATAGTTGGCAGAGGATAAAAATAAATTATTAGACCTGACTTATCACAAATGAAGTTGATCAAGTCTATGGTGGACTCCTCACGTTTGTCTGAATAGTAGTCAAAAAAAAAAAAGAAAAGCACTTTTAAGAATAGTCGCACTGGAAAAGGGACAGAGAGGTAAATAGAGTGTCCTGGGGCCACTTTCTCAACCCTTTGGTGCATCTCACCTCAGTATCATGAGCAGGACTCAGAACTGATGAAGAAGACTGGGAATACTTGGAGAAGGGTCAGTGCAACAGCTTCTGTATAAGATGTAGCAACATCAGACAGGGCTCAGCAGCCTGAGAAAGAGGTGTCTGAAGTGAGGTGATTGTAAAGTCCTGAGAGGCATGGAAAAGATGACCGGCAAATGACAGTTCTTCGCCAATATAAGCATGAAGATCATCAAAAGAGATTCATAGCTGTCTGTTCCAAAAGGGATGAAGAGGTGCTTGTCTCATAAAATGTAGGTCTCTGTGCTGTAGGAGGCTGTGGATGCGAAAAGTTTGCACAGGTGCAGAACAAAAATGTGCAATGTCTTGGAAGAAAAATCCAACTGAAGGTTATCGGGTATAAAACTTCTGGCCCAGGAAGTCACTGAGCTGCAAAATGGGTGAGAGTGTTCAGGGGAAGTACACAGCCCCTGTGCTCCTATTGTAGGTATTTGCTGTTGGAAACAGTCTGAAACAGGTCCTGGGCAGGTGAGCTGCCAGCCTGGTCTAATACAACTGTATTTATGTTACAGCTTTATGATCCTCCCATAAAAGTGTAAACCACATGACCCAGAATATCTAGCCTGGATAAAGAATGGGTTGCTGCATGGCTGGGAATGGCCTTACCAGGAATAACGGGAGGGTGAACTAGAGGGCAGCTTGCAAGTCCTTTCCGATAATAGGTGTTTTTATTAAAAGGCATTGAAATTGAACATGAAGTCTGTGACAGAGAGAACAGAAAAGAAGGAAAAATTACAGAAAGAAATATCTGAAGATAGCAGCTTGCACAATTTTCTCCCCACAGGCTTCCACCAGCTGCTGACAGTGTGTCCAAGCCACAAGGTCAGCACTTCTTTGATAAACTCCTGGTTCCAGGACATGATACACCTACCCCTGACACAGCTGTTGGCCTGGCTGAAGCAGGGTCTTTTAGAACTTTGTGGCTTGAGTCCTGGTTATATGTTTCCATCTTTAATTACAAAATGTAGAGACACATTTTTAACTGCAAAGCCTTTAGCTAATCCTTCATAGACTGATGACTATAAAATAGTGCTGCGGTTATTCAGAGTTTACAACTTCTTCTTTCAAAGTTTAGTGCTTATATATTCCTTGTCTGTTTAAACTGTATTTTTACCCTGTAAAGAGCAGAACTTGTGAGATAGAGATATGATCCTGAGACTTTCTTGCTCTCTAAAAAGGGAACATGTTCTGGTAGTTCATTTTACAAGCTGCCCCTCAGAAATTTAGATTTGAAGAAAAACTTTGTTGTTTTTTGGAAAGAAAAAAAACAGGCTTCGTTATTTCTGTTGTTCCTGTTGCCTCTCCATTTGGAATTTTAATCAGGTCATGTGCCTTCCGTGCATGATACACATTTTGTACCCATACGCGCTAGCTACAGTTGCAGAGCTGAAGCTGTTACGCCTTGCCTGGGGAAAGACAACATTAATTGCAGATCAGCACTTCTATACGAATTAACAGTCAGACAGACATACCAGGTCATACATGAAATCATTTATAACCTGAATCCTCAGGTGTAGTGTGTGTGTGACTAAGGGAAAGATCCTATCAAACTAAGCCTACAGAACCCCACTAAAAGCCAGGGGTATGTATTATTTTTAAGAAACCTAATGACAGGAGGGAAGGCAAAGGAACAGACTAATTGATATGAATGTTATGAAATTAAACAAACAAAAAATTGCATTCAGGGAATCCAGAAGTTTCTCTACCATTCATCTTGCTGACCCTAAGACCAGCGAGCTTCCTTCTGCTGCAGCTGACCAGGAGAGGCAGGACTTGAACTGAAGAATCTTCAATATGGCTCCTGCAAGACTGTCTCCTAGTGTGTGTAGCAACTGCAGTCAAAACAAGGGCAAGGTCTCCTGTCTATACAGGTAACAGTCAATGCAGCAGTGATACTCAGGATATCCTGGTGTCATTCAGAAGGATGCAGTAGTGCTGCATAAGAGTGTCATACTGAGTTGGGGTGAGGAGAAACATGGCATTAGGCTCAGCGTAAGGACAAACCTGATCTGGACATCAAAGCTGCAGCTGTCACCCCGTGGTAGGTGCCAGAGCTTGCAGAGGAGTATGAGCTGCCCTGCTGAGCACCTGCACTGCTGAAGGATAAAGTTTCTGGTAACAACCAGACCAAGATTGAAGCCCCTGTGCAGATGAGGCCAAAGTGAGGTGAAGCAGTACAACACATCACTGTGGATCTGCAGACCCTGCCACCCGTTCTGACCTCAGAGCTGCTTCTGCTCTGTTCTCACTGTCCCCCAATGGAGCTGGGCAAGTAGCACCTTCCTGGGTACCCCTCAGGAATGAGGGCGCTGAGAGGGAAGCAGTCTCCTATTTCCTTACCCACAGCAGGCAGTGTCCCAGCTCTCCAGAGCAAAGTGCCAGCACAGAGTACCTTCTTTTGCTGTGTCCATCAGAGGGTGAGATCTTCCAGGGACAGGTACTGGTTCATTGGTGAGATCATTCCAGCTGCACATCTTATGGGTGAGCTAGTCTCCAGAGGAGGCACAACAGGGATGTCAAAGACAGAAAAAAGTCCTGCCTTCTCTGTCTCACTCGTTATTCAAAGACTGAATACTGTGGCAATATTTTCATATCCTTCCATCAACATCAAGCTGAAAGGTATTGTTGGCCACATCCTTTGTAGTACTACAATGATTTTTCCGGACTCTCTCAGGCTGGCATTGAAACAGGCAGTGGGAGGAGGATATCTGTGGCTCTGGGGATTTTAGCTTGAGATAAGAGGATCCCAAAAGGAAACAGTGAAAAATGAGACAATTTAGCAAAACTGACAGGAATTAATGAAGTGATTCTGTTCCCCTGTCCCTGTGTTTTCAGGTGAAAAGGATTCATCAAAACAATATTGTCTGTTCTGTCCGTGGGGTGGAAAGGTCCCTGCCTGCCCAGATAAATTGATTTTGTTTTGGCTTCTCTTACATTTTGCCATCCAGAGTTGTATCTTTGGGCACTCCTAGGTGAGAGAGAGAGAGACAGACAGACAGACAGACAGAAAGAGAGAGAGAGGGAGAGAGACTGGGCTTACAAGCTGTCACAGGCAGTAGAACCACAGCAGCAACTATGCTGCTGGGGTCTATGGGCAGCTGACAGCCAGGTACCCTTAGAGTCACCTCATCTTTCCATAGATGAGCTTCGGGAGAAATCCAATAAGTGCATAAACCAGCAATTATTTTTTGAACAGAAATACAATACAGATGAATTGCATCACAGTTGCCAGTACAGGCTTTCTTTCACGGTGCAGTTTCTTAGGTCTACTTGTCAGGCTATCTAGATCATGAATTGGGATTAGGGACATGGTTGAGAGCCAGCTGAACATGAGCCAGCTGTGCCCAGGTGGCCAAGAAGGCCAATGGCACCTGGCCTGTGTCAGCAATAGTGTGGCCAGCAGGACCAGGGCAGTGATTGTGCTCCTGTGTAGGGCACTGCTGAGGCCACACCTCAAGTGCTGTGTCCAGTTCTGGGCCCTTCACTACAATACAGACATTGAGGTGCTGGAGAACATCCAGAGAAGGGCAATAGAGCAGATGAAGGGTCTGGAAAACAAGTCTGATGAGGAGTGGCTGAGGGAAGGAGGGGCCTGTTTAGCTGGAGAAAAGGCTTAGGGGGACCTTATCACTCTCTATAACTCCCTAAAAGGAGGTTGTGGCAAGGAGAAGGTTGGTCTTTTCTCACAGGTAACAAGTGACATGATGAGAGGAAATGGCCTTAAGTTGTGCCGGAGAAGGCTTACATTGAATATTAGGAAAAATTTCTTCACTGAAAGGGTGGTCAAGCATTGGAATAAGCTGTCAAGGAAAGTGGTGAAATCACCATTCCTGTAAGTGTTCAAAAAAATGTGTGGAGATGGCACCTGGGACATGGTTTGGTGGTGAATAGAGCAGTGCTGGGTTAATAGTTGGACTTGATCATCTTGGAGGTATTTTTAAGCCTTAATGGTTTTATGATTCTATATGACACTTTAAGGCATGAGGTGAAAATTACAGGGAAGAACTCCTGGGAACAGGCAGAATGTGATTACTTTCATGCAACCATGAGACAGAAGCCAAAAAAAGTGGTAAGAATTCTCCAGGTCTGCCTTATGGCAAATGAGCTTGATTTGTTGGGGTTTTCTTACTGAAGTGCATTGGGCTTGAGTTTTTTTCAATCCAGAGTCAAGTCTGAGTTGTTTCTCAAGCACTCCTGTTTCTGAGTGATCGATCATTCACAGACTAGAGATACCGAGAGCATTCATGCAGTGGCTGCAAGAGCAGGGTGAGAGAAATGCAAGGGTGACTGAAACACATGAGAGGCTGTTGCCACTTCCCTGGCCCTAACAAAGAGCTCTGGGCTTGCAGAGGTGACTCAGAGGACCAAAGAGGAATGCTAAATGGATGATGAGGTAGCATCACTAAGTGTTACAGATGGGTTGCCAGCCACCCAGAGGGCCACGATACCTTGTGTTGTCTACGAGGTTTGTACAGGCTCTGTGTGTTCATGTTATAGAAGACATCCTACTGCTACAATTAAAAGATTTTAAGAGATTAAGGTTTGTAGTAAAGTGATTCTTCCCCATTCTGTCCCCATAGCAGATGTGTGCTATGGTAGGGTTGTAACACACAGGCATTCATAGTGTCTCTCTGTCTCTCTCTAGGTTCTCAAGCATCTGCGACACTTAAATTTCACCAATAACATGGGGGAGCAAGTGGATTTTGATGAGTTTGGGGACCTGGTAGGAAATTACTCAATAATCAATTGGCATCTCTCTCCGGAGGATGGCTCAGTCGTCTTTGAAGAGGTTGGGCACTACAACGTTTATGCCAAGAAAGGGGAGAGGCTTTTTATCAATGAAAACAAGATCCTATGGGGTGGATTCTCTAAGGAGGTAAGTAAATCCTCACAGCAATGTTTTCCAGATCCACAAGCTGAAATTTGAACTAGCCCTGCACACTCCTCATATTATGGCTCCATGTCTCATTATAGGATCCATTCACCTTACCGTAGACACAGTCTCCACCATAGTCTTTCATACCCTTCTTATACACTGAAATAACAGACAATGTCTCCTCCCCTTCTCTACATTTGTTGACCCTGGGTATTACTGTTTTAAATGATGTCTTTTTTTCCTGGCCCAAGCAAATAGAGTAGAATTTTATAGCAGTGTTTCAAAATGGATGAGAAATTCATTACCCAAGTCTGGTTGTTGACTAAATCAATTTTTCCTGAGCTCAGTAATTTCATTTCTGAAAAGAACCATCTCTTTCACTCCCATTATCTCTGTATCAAGTAGTGTCTTTTTTTGCTCTTAGTTATATTTACAACTCTCTCTGCTGGCTTCACCCACCAAGTCCCAGCACCTTCCTCACACCCTTGCCTTGCAAACCAACAGAACAAGCCCTGTCAATCTGCCTGGGATAACTTGCATGTGGTGCTCAAATAGTGGAAGATTCCAGCACCTGCTATCATTTTTTGTATTCTCCTTGAGGATGCTTCTGCAGCTTCAGAAGTAGTGATCTCAAGATGTATTAATTGACTTCAGTAAGGCCTAAGTCGTACTCCACTGTCTTGCACATGTTAAATCTTTTCAGCATAATTATTGTCACTAGCAGCTAGGCTGTGTCTGACACACGTGATGTAAACATGGTGCAGACATCTCCAGACCAGAGCCAGATGAACTGCTGTCATAGCTGGCAGCAGCCAGATAGGCAGAAACTCTGACTCCCAGAGGGAATACTGAGAGGGCATATGGTTTGTGGTCTGGGAATTGACACAGGGAGTAGAGTATTAGCTCAGAAATGTCACTGCCAGGCCCTGCTGCGATGTTTCAATGTGTTAAACCAGCACCTCATTAATGAACAAGGCAATTCACTTCCAATGATTATTCACATTGACTGGCATATCAGGTAACGCCTTAGCTACTTGCCCAGAATAGTTACAGCATGAGTTCAGCCTTTCCTTTACTCCAACTTCACTTCTGGTTCAAGTCCAGAGCACTCTGAAGGAGGCATGAATTGAACAGAGCATACTACCACAGAAATACTGAGCTCAGAGCTTTTCTAAGCCCAGCTGGAGTCTCTAAGCACAAACTTCAAGTGGAACTTAAAAACCCCTGATATTATAATCCCTCCTTCTGATTGTTGCAAATGTATCCTGCACTTTTTCCAACAGTCAGGATTTATTGTTTTTTACTTAAACTGAGTAATTGTGTTCTCTTGGTCTAAATTTCTCAATATTTAACTTCATTCTCTGTCCTAAACTGTTAAAAATGGGACAGGATATTGCTGAGTGTAATGCCAGGGCATGTAAATTTTGTGCAGTGGTGGGGTTTGCAATCTCTGTGTCTGCTGCAGCCTTTTTTTTCAGTTTATATTCTTCTAATTTCTTTCAGATAAAAGGCTCAGTTCAGAAAGAGTAGCCAGTACTTCACTCACTGTACCTCTTGTCATCCCCAACGAAAGTTTAAATGTAGGTTAATTTTAACATTCAGGAACTTGAGCATTGGGCAGACTTGCAAAAGAATGAGTTAAAGAGTAGGTAAGATAGATTCATTTTGGCAGAACCTGATGAAATTCCCCACAGAATACTTAGGAATTCAGCCAAAGCAATCACAAAAGTACTAGCAGTTCATCTTTGAGAAATGTGGAGGATGCATGATGTCTCAAAGGATCAGAGAGCAATCGTAATACCTGTTTTTAAAGCAGTTACAGGAGAGCCAAGGGAATTGCACACAATTGAGTTGAACTTCAGTAGCCTAAAAGACTTGATAAAAAAAATTAAACCGTTTATAAACACTTAGAGGATAATAAACTGTTAAAAACAAGCCAACATGTATTTGTCAAGATAAAATCATGCCAAACCAATTTAATTTTCCTCCTCGGAAGCTCAACCAACTTAATACATAATGGGGAAGCAGTGTGTGACTTCAGCCAGGCCTTTGATTCAGCCCTGTTCAAAATCACTGGTGGCAGCCTAGGGAAAGACAGCCTAGACTGATGAAGTCCTCTTGATGGCTGCACTGCCTGCTCAAAGACTGTCCCAAGGAACACAGGAGCGCTGTGTTTATAGCAATAGGCACTAACAGCAAAGACTGCTTCAAGCCGGGAGCTGCAGGGAGTTGCCCTGTGTATGTGTCTGTCCCATCAGTGATGTAATCCCGATGAACAGTTTAGGAACAACACTCCCAATCTGTGCTGCAGCTGCACTTCAGAGTGATAGGCAGCAGAGACTGCCCTAACCTGAGCCACAGAGTGGTTATCTCTGCATAGCAATTGTCATTAGTGAGGGCTTTGCTTCCCCTGTGGCTAAGGTTGATGCCTGCACATAGGCAACTTAGAAACCATAGCTGGGACTCACTGTGTAAGTGCATCAGCAGAGGAGGTTCCTGGAGATCAGCAGGTCAGCAGCACTTGGGTAAACCAGCATCAAACTTCCAAAAAGGTGAATGGAGACTTCTGGTACTTTGCTAGCAGTGGAAATTGTAGGTGACACGACCGCCAGCGCCATATCCCCTCAACCCACTAGCTCCAAAGCGGTTGAGCCGTGAGTGAGACACTCCTGAGAGATCGCTCATGGTTTGAGTCACTCTCAGGGTCGGCTTAATTGATTTCTCAACTAATCAGCAGTTGGTTGTGTTGTCATGTGGGTAGAAGCAAAGGATGAGAGAGAGGCCTTTTGTGTGGGTTCTAAAGCCTTATAATCTCGGGAGGGTCCAGGGGCAAAAGACAAGGATCAGGGCCTATGCAGGGGATTTTATACAGGGAAGGTTTAAGGGGAAGGTACAAAACCTCAACCAATGAGGGAGAAACAGGGAAGGAGAATAAGGTGGGGTTTGCAATTGAAGGGCCAATGAAGGGAGTGGTGGGGGGGGAAACAGGACACGTAGACCAATGGGGCGTCGTAGTTTAGTGGATTTCCAATGGGGAGGTACAAGCAGGGGAGGGGTTTACAAAGGATAGGCAGGGAAGGGTGGAGAACAGGGGGTAGGTACCAACTATAACAGACAGCATAGGGGAGGGCACAACTTTGGGTTAAACCATGGGGGGTAACAGAACAAACCATTTAAGAAAGAAAGAAGCCACAACATGTAGGTTTAACTCTCCTGAGCTGAGAAAGCCATGTTCTGCATCAACTCTCTTTCCTTAATTTAGTTGGGAAAAGATGAGCTCAGCCTCAGGTCATGACTCTGTGTGACAAAGGCCCAGGGTTCCATTTATCATGATGAAGTCGTTGTGTCAGTATACTTCGGGCATGCAGTGAGCATGCCCATGCAACCACTTGCTGCCGGGACACAACAATGCTCAGGTGAGCTCAGGCACAGCATAAATACACAGCCAGCAAGTGACATCATTTACAGCAGCAGAGGTCTGGAAACTTTTGGATCTGTAAAGCGCTACTGATTTGCATCTCTAAATGTTCAGTGTTCTTAAAGACGAAGTGAGTTTCAGAAAACCATTTTAATTCCCATAAATTATTAGCAGACAATATGCAATATAATCAGATTGGGGATCAGGTGTCAGGGCCCATCATCTCCAAGACTGGCTCAAATTCCTGCTAGTAGAGTTTGATTGTCTTTTCTTCTAACCATCTAATGACTGTTCTGGGGTATGTATATCATGGTCACATTCCAGTTTGCAATGCCCACAACACAGTACAGATTACAAAGATCTGCTGATCTTCCTTACTATCTCTTGATGTGTTCCTTCAAAGAAATCTCACTGCAGTGGGTTGGGGAAGGACTATTGTGTAAAATGTATTTGTTTTGTGGGAGGAAGAGGTGAGCATTTGAGGTTCTTCATCCAGCATGCCAACCAAGCAACAATACCCTTGGTGGAAGCCAAGATCTTGCCATAGTAAGGTGTGGTGGTTTCAGAGCTGGCCAACCACAAGTGCACCCACTAGGATGTACTTACTCATTTCCTGCTGTGAGATGGGATTAGGAGGAAGGCAAAGCAGGATCAAGACTTTAAAAGCGTATAAAGAAAGGTTTATTAACAGTAACTAAAAGAAAGAGGGATAAAAATCAAAACAAACCCTTCAGAACCTTCTCCTCCCCCTACAACCTTTTCTTTCTCACTGACAATGTAAAGAAACAAAGCCCAAAATTTTCAGTCAGTTTACCACCTTTAGAATAGTTTTTCATCAGTTCACTTGGGGAAAGAAGTCCCTCTTGCAAATGTCATGGAGACTGTTCCACAAGAAAATGGTTGTCTTGTGGCTTTAACTTCCATGAAACAGCAGCCGCCTGGGGAAATCTGCCATCGTGGAACCCCTCCCATCTTCCCACAGCTGTGTTTATGGGCCATGTCAGCTTATGGAGTATCAGTTTAAAGATGAACTATTCAAAAGCAAAGTTGATCTATCTTTAAAATCATCCTCATCACTGGGAACAGAGATCATCTCCTTTTTCTCTGGGGGCACAGAATCTTCATCACTCTTCTCTCTCACTCTCTCTGTTCAAACTTCTCATAGAATCACATGTAGGCCTTTGCTAAGCAAAATAATCTCCCCATATTTCTTTCATGAGTTACAGGGAAAAAAGTCTTTCTCCATAGCCTCACATGAGGATTTCAGCCCCAAGAGCAGGGCATCTCCCCACCCCTCCCATCTGGGACTCAACTTCTTCACTGTCCTCAGTATCTCATGTTATTCCTCTACGTGCTGGCATTTTTGTTCTTTTCTCTCACTCGAGGGAGGATCAAAACACTGAAAGAGGTAACATCTCACCCAGGGCCTGCAAATGGCCATGTGACCACGGCCGGGCTCAGTGCTTGTGGCCGGAGTCAGGATCGGCCATGCTGTGGGGAGAGGGCCAGGACCTCAGCAGCTTGGACACAACAGGAGCCGAGGGGCCAATGCCTTCTCCTTTCCCCCCCTCTGCCCAATGGCTGTGGGCGGGTCTCTCTACAGTGGTTCTCCACGGTGGTAAAATCTTGGCCGAGCTGGCCCAGGCCGGACTGTTCCCGGGCCTCTGCGGCCACTGGCCATGCCTCGACTGGTTGGGGGGGGAGGGGGGAGGGTGGGGCGCAGAGATAAAATGTTAGCAATTGCAGCTGCAGCTGCAGCCACAGCCCAGCCCCTGTCTCTCTCCCCGGCCCCCTCCCCCTTCCCAGCAACCGATGGGGGGTGTGGGGCCCACCCCGCAGCAGGAGCTACCCAGCCTGTGTTACCTCTTTCCCGGCCAGAAAAGAAAGAGGGTTTTCCTGGGATTTTTTGTCTTTGACATGGGTGTTCACAGAGGCATATCACCTTTCTCAGTAGTGTAACAGATTGTCAATTCTCAAAGCTAATTACTGACTGGTTGTTTTTGTCAGACACGGAGGAAACTGCTAACTAGCTTCCCTTTGCATTACTTCCAAGAGTGCCTCCTGTGCAAAACCACCACATAAGGCATTGGCATCATTAACCTGCTTGAGCTCTTTTCTTGCAGGTGCCTTTCTCCAACTGCAGCAGAGACTGCCTACCGGGCACAAGGAAGGGCATCATTGAGGGGGAGCCCACCTGCTGCTTCGAGTGCGTGGACTGCCCTGACGGGGAGTACAGCGATGAGACAGGTAACGCCCACAGAGCTCCTCAAGACCTTGTCAAGGGCAGTGCTTTCAAGGCATTGTCAGCAGTTGTGGTGTCTGGGTTTTCCCTTCTGCTGACTCCATTCCGGACTCCAGGAGAAATCCGGTC
>VZSE01006754.1:5908-135886 GCA_013398275.1 Promerops cafer
GAAAAAAAAAAAAAAAGAAAGGGAGGGCGAGCCCTGGAGAGGCGAAGGGATTGCCTTAGCCCCAGGTCAGGCCGCCTGGCGCCTCGCGGAGCGGCGACATGCAGCGCCCGAGCGGCCACGGCCCGACGCGGCGTACCCGCGGGCCGAAACCGAGGTGGGGCACGGGGCAGGGGTCCGCGAGGTGCTCTGAGGGCCAGTGGGGCTCTGAGTGCTCGAGGACGGCAGAGCCCGTTCCGGCACGGCAGGCCACTGACCATCTTTTGTGCAGGTATTACGAGACGGGAAGCATCAAGCCCGGTGTGATCGGAGGCTCCAAACCCAAAGTGGCCACCCCCAAAGTAGTGGATAAAATCGCCGAGTACAAGAGACAAAACCCGACAATGTTCGCCTGGGAGATCCGGGACAGGTTATTGGCCGAGGGCATCTGCGACAACGACACGGTCCCCAGCGTCTCCTCCATAAACAGGTAAGAACAACCCGCAGCTCGCGGCCCAGTCGCATCTTTACGGCCCCATAAGACCCCTTCCAACAGTGAGGACGGCCTAATTCTTCCTCGGTCATGGTAGATCCAGCCTTCTCCAGTGCTCTGCCCTCAGTGGGACCCGTGGGCATGGCCCTCCAGTCCCCGGACCGGTCCAGCAGACGCTCCCCGGCGCCGCCGTGACCTCCGAGCCCAGTTCCGGGCAGCGGGACCGAAAACAGCTGCCCGTTCCCTCAGCGCCCGCCCCGAGCAGCGGGGGCGCGGATCTGTCCCGGGGCTCGCTGCAGCAGGGCCGCAGCTTGTGCCCGCCGCCCGGCCCGGGGGCAGCCGGGGGCCGAGGCAGCGCTGCTGCGACAGCAGCTGAGCTCTCGCCGAACAGCCCGGCACTGCCGCAAGGTTTGGGTGCCGTTCAGGCTGGAGGGGTCGCAGGCTGCGGAGCCGTGGTTTCCCGTGTCCCTCGAACACCCCTACCGGGGTGTAGATGACCTCCAGCCTTGCCCGGGTATTAGAGCTCTGAGCCGAAAAGCTGCCGTCATCTTTTGCCAAGCCGGGCTCACAGCCGTGAGCCGCGGAGCGCGGGAGGAAGGATTCCCTTGCACCCACTCCCCCGGCTCACTCCTCATCGGTAGCCTGAGGGAACGGCTAAATTTGGCTGGCGGTTCTTTACCCGGCTGGGGAGCGCTGCTCTCTGCGGTTCCTGTGGCCCCGACTCGGTCTGATTCCTGCCCTCGCAGAAGGCTGGGCAGCAGCAGAATAGATTTCTCACTAGCGAACCATTTTCCCCCGTCCGCCTTCCCCATTTCCCCATTTCCTCCCCTGGCTGCTAGGGTGCAGATTTTGTTGATTTTGTTGTTGGAAGAACTCAGATTTGGTCTCAGGTTTGAGGTGACAAAAACAACCATATGACAGGCAAAAAACCCAGGATCGATGTAGGCGAGAAGGGAATAGATGTAATCAAGTACTGACAGACGTCAAAGCGCTCAGACTGTTCACATGCCTGCACGTTCAAACACAACGTACATCAGATCTTCACACTTTGGCAACACAACACTCTTGTGCACACCGTAAAAGTAATTACACCGTTTTAGTGTTATGTATGTACAGATACCCTGACTGTGCCCACAGAAATACAACCTCTAGAAATAGAGTAATGCAAAGATATTCGCTAGAGGTACATACATAGGCATGAACTACCTCACCAAAAGAGTAAAAATACATGAAATTTTGGATGGAATTTGAAATGCGTGGCTCTTCCCAGTCAAATAAACATACACAGGGTATGTGTAAGTAAGCATGCAGGCTTTTGTAGTGTCTATGTAGATAAAATGCACAAATTGGTATAGTGGGCCTTTTGATATATAACAAATTTAGCCAGATTAAAAATACCAAAACCTGGTGTATTTATAGCAAGGGAAGCAAAAAATAAATAGCAAGGAAAACACAGTGGTATTTTTTTGTCTTGCACTTTTCATGGCAGATTTATCAAAATATGTCTAATAACTCAGACTGTGTATTTCTAAATCTGGCATCCTATATAAATGGGTTTTAATATTTTGCAAATGATATGGAATTATCCCAAATCATCTTGAAAACAGCAGGTAGAATTAGCTAGTGGAATGTACCTTGGCTAAGAAAGATTCCCTCAGACACACTGTCTCTGTAATATACTGCTAGGCTACCCTAGGAAATTATCCCTGTGTGTGCCATCTGTATTAAAATGGTTATTAAGTTATGAACAGGGTAACATAATACTGATCGGCTAATTATACACCCTCCTAAAAAACCTCCAGGTCTCTGTTACTCTCTCAGTCAGGTATTGAAATAATAATAGTTTGACATTCAGACATCTTACAAAGGCAGCTGTGGAAGGACAGACAGCTATCCCTGTAAGGAATTGAGCTGGTGGTATGGAAGTCCAGAGGAATGGCCATAGGCTCTTTGGAGAAATAGCATGTATGGACCCAATATATATTTATACTTCAGCTAGCTTAAGGGATCTCAGCATCCAATAGTCACTGAAGTCTCAGTCTTATGCTTGCTGGACCCCGTGCCTCACATCTGGGTTGTGATGTCCCGAGCAGAAAGCTGAGCACCGGATTTGGCTCCCACCATGCTACCAGTCTGCAGCAGGGTTTTGGGAGTTTTGTACCTCAGTTTCCCTGCACTGGAAATGAAAACTGTTTTTTTTCAGAAGGAGGTGGAAAGAGATGTCAGTTAGATTGTGCTTATAAAATACTTCGAGGACAAATGTTTTGTAGCTGCTAAGTATTATTATACTAGAGAGGCTCAGCTGTGACCCACCATGGCAATGGCATTTGAGTGTGTAGTCCCCAAGGCTCAAGAGCATTTTAGCTTCGTAAGGTTTAGTCTTTCCCCATTCCTTTTAAAAATTCAGACCCAACTTCCCACTGTTCACCTTCGTATGAGGCTCCCCAAAACTCACATCTGTGAGGAAGTGAGCCCATAACACAGGTCACGAAATTTGCAAGTCTGTCCTAGACCAGAACAGGACAGAGAACTGGGAAAAAACTGCAGTGAAATAGAAAATATTGAGTATATTAGGGCCCAGTGCTAGCGCTGTTGAGAGTAGCGTGAACTTCATCACTCCAGTAACTTTCATGACTCCAGCACAAAACACAAAGAAGCTCACAATTTAAATATACATTTTTCTCTCCCTCATTGTAAAAATTCACATACAGAATTGGGTCAGTTTCTTTGTAACAGCAAATCCCTTACCTGCAGTAAATTGTCATCTCTCTGATCACCAATCACAAATTGGAGTTAATCTAACACTTAGTCTCTGAGCAGCTTCAGAGAGATGACAATTTTAAAACCTAGCCATCAATAAATATCTGTCTTCTTACTTCTGCAAAATGTGGAGTTTCCAATGCAAAATCTGGTTTTACCCAGTGTCTAGAACAGTTAGAGCTACATCCAGGTGTGTTTTAACATCTTAAGGCAATTAGCAAGGCATTTACAGAAAAAGAAGTACCTACCCTACTCTACCTATCCCTAGATAGACTGTGAATACTGTGCTTCAAAATGGAGATGTCCTTGTACACAGAAAAAAAAATTACTTTTGGTTATTATAAAATTTTTTGAAAATGTATTAATTATGTTTTATTTACTTTCTGAGAATTAGTCTAACATTAGTAAAGGTCTCTGGCTGAGAGACTACAGTACAACACAGTTTCAATTCAGTTTTAAAAGTCTCCCTTAAACACTCTAAAAATCTTTTTTTTTTTTAAATTCTGTGTGCCCACATTGCACTGATCTGTCACTATTGCACTGAGAATAGCAGGACACATTTGGGACAACATGTTATTTAGTTCTGAGTTTTATCAGAAACTTTCTCATACCAAACTCATGCAGACAAAGGATAGATACAAGCTCTAGTGAAAAAAACATGACTCAACTACCCTGTCAAGATTCAGGAAAAAATACTAAAGTCTTCTGCTATGTGGTAGATTTCTTTTAATTTCTGGCAAAATCTAGAGAGTATATGAGTTAATAAAAAAAGTGCACCAGAAATGACAGGATGGAGATCAGTTACCTCGGCACCGACAGCTTTCCTGCTCCCACTTCATACATTGAGTAGTATGCAGTACAAACCAATTGTGTATGTGTAGGTATACACGCATGCATACATGCATACATACAAACGTATATATACATGCACATATGTAAACTCACACACATACACACAGTGCATGTAATTGAGAAGCAGGCAAATGACAGAAGGTGTTAATTCTTCGGTAAGCAATTAATGCTTTAAATCGCTTGAGCACCTTGCTTCTTGAGCACTCTGCCAGCCTAAACTTTTCCATCTCTCATATGACTATAAACCAGTTGTCTTTGGTCATTTCAGGTTAGACTATTTCAACTGAATTTAGACACTGCTAAATCTAGATGCTCCTTGTGGCAGTCTCCTAAAAAGGGTCTTGGAGGCAGATGTTTATGAGAACTTTTTCTTTGTTTAGCAGAACATATAGTTCACCTAAGAACATAGGGTTCATGAGATGACAATCATCCCAGAGAAATGTGAATTAGACAGTGTATGTTAGTAGGAACAGGATGGAGCACATCACAGACATACGTTCACGGTACTGAAAGTTATGCAATTGTTGTTTAAGCACTATTTCCTGCTTCTCTTAAATTAATAAATTATCCTGGATTAACAAATGAGATCCAGAAAGGCAAAGCAAAACAACCTCCCCCTGATTTGTATCTCTCTATCCCAGTTCTTGGATGGCCAGGTTCAGCACTGGGAACTCCCAGTTAGTTCTTAGGCAAGGCATGCCAAAGGTAAAGCATTTCAGAGTTCAGTCAGTCTTCTGGATTCACTTTGGACCCCGAGGTCCTGAGAGCAGACCTAATACCCCATGGCAGAGAATAGAGTTTAGTGGATATATTGTCTCAGTCAAACTGCTGGATGCTTTTTCGATCTTCTCTTAGGTATTGGGTATCCATTAATTTCTAGTGTTAAGCATATGGTTTAGAGAGATGTTTCCATTTTCATGATATAGCAACTGGCTAATGATGCCTAGTTAAAGTCTCCAATAATGACGTGCTTTTAAAAATACATATGGAAAGACACATACATTGACTTGGGTTATAAAGACCAGTGAAATATACTTGTACATTGAAATATTATTGAGCATATGGCCAATTTCAGTGGCTGCAGGCAGGCCTGTAGTTTCGAGCAAAGAATGGCATATTCAAAGATCAGATTTCTCTTACCAGTTCTGACATTAATTTTATGACTGATCTTAGGCAGGTTACACAGACTCCTTAGAAGGCTGTTTTGCTATCTGTAAAAAGAAAACAACAGCCTTTAGTTACTTTTGTAAAAGCCAGTATGATCTTTCACTAAAAATGTCCATCAAGTTCAAAACATAACGATAAAAAGTTCATAACTGGAGCTAGGTTGTTTCACACCAGCTGAGGCTTTAGTTCATGCAATTGAGGTAGATGTAACATTTCAAGACAAACAATTGTCTGGCAAGAAACAGGTGCATTAGAGCAGGGGCTGTGTTACACACGGAAGAAATCAGTATTACGCAAACAGAGCTTTCTGAGCCGCCCTCGCTAGCCGGCAGCACTTGAGAATTCCCCAAAGGACATCCCGGCCAAAGTCACTGTGAATCTCCTCTTGTTTTTTCTTCCCCCTGAACAAATCTGGAATTCTTGGAAGACAGGTAATGAGTCTAGGGAGAAGCTGGAAGAGTACAGAGTATCTCGAATGGCAGCTTGTTCTTAGTGGTCAAAAGCAGTGACAACTGCATTGTCTGCAGTGAACTTGGGTGAACTGCCTGAGTTTTAACCTGCTAGTGTGTGTGTGGGTGTGCGTGTCACACAAACCTATCACCACTGCTGGTACTTGGTAAGCACAAGTCAGTTTTCTCAATATAGACACCAAATATTTGACTTGTCACGTAGACTGGATTTGCCTCTGTCTGACATTGTTTTGGTGAAAGGGAGGGGTGAAGAAAACTTGTCTGACAGCACTCAACGGAGATTACCAGGACTTGCAAACTGGCATTTCCTAGCACACACAGAAGAAACTCGGGATTCTAGCAGGAATCCTCTCTCCCAGCTGCTGCTGAGTCTAAGGTTCCTAAGTGGTTTCCTGCATCAGGGCATGCTCTCAAGGTAGAAGACTTCTACTGCCAGTTGCTTTCAGCTGAGGAAAGAAAGAAATCGGGTCACACAGGGCTTCATTACAGGGAATATACTCCTTTAAATTCAGACTCTTTTCCATCAGACACAAACCTGGTATTATCTTCTTTTTATCATTGCAAATAAAGGACAGGCTCATAAAGCAGAGGTTACAGACAATGTTACTGCAGCTGAAAGAGTAAATGAATGCTCACAGCATTTCTCTTTGTCTTATTCATCGTATCTGGCCACTGGAAGGTTGTATGGGGGGAAATACAATAAGCTAGCTGCATTTTTTCTGATTTTCATATTGCAGAGATATTAGCTCAACAGAGCCAGTCAGCAAGTAGAATTGGTTGTGCCTGGGAAGTTTTGAACTCCCTGTTCTGTGAACCTTGAAGTTCAGAACCGTATCGGCCCCTTTATCACCTAAAAATCCCAGCCCTTCCTTTTTCTATAGATGTATAAAAAGCTTTATTTTTGCTGGAAGTTAAATATTTTCAAGATTTTGCAACTATGGAATTATTGCTGCATTCTACCATAGAGGTAGCTGCACTTCTGCGCTGGGTGAGTCTTATGGAGCTAAACCTCACTTACCAGAATCAGTATTATGTGAAAAAAAACCTCATTTGACTTTGGGAGAAAAGAGGAGAAAATATAAGTGGCTTGGCCAAGAAATGACGAAGGGGTGAGAACAATATAGTGATCTGAAGGGCACAGTCCTTTCAACAGGAAAGGAATTATTCACATTTAAACAAAGCACTACAGGCAGGAATGAAGGGAGGGAAATAAGAAAGGAAACATTTAAATGGTAGCAGAAGGTATCCCCTGATAGGGAGGTCCATTAAAATGTGGAATTGCATCCCACAGGAATTCCTGATTTCTTGGAATATATGTAACTAGGTGGCATTAATAACAAGCAAATATACAATAAGAAATAATCTTGTGTTGGCTAAAGAGACAGATAATGGTCTAGCAGGCCAGCTGGACCTTTTATGATATGATGACATGGTGCATACAAAACAAAGCCATGTTTTCAGACATATATCAAATGTCAAAAAACTCCCACCTCTAACCCCAAAGCCTATTCAAACAAAAGATTTTCATATTACTTGAATAACAGTATATGACTTCAAAACTGTTGAACCAGGCTGAGCTTCACTTGGATTCTATAGTCCTTAATCAGGGCATGGTGAAATTCAAATGGAATTTAGGCTCTCCATTTAAAATCAGCAAAATATTTAGAGATCACACTTTTGGTGCTGGTCTCTATAAATGAAAAGCTAGGGACTTCTAAAAGCATTTGCCATTGGTCTGACATCCACATAGCTCACTGGGGATTTAGGAAATCCCATCTGTGTGTAGATGGCTCTAACAATGATTACTACTTATGAAAGCATCAGAAAGGTTTGAGTTCTTCTCCCAAATTATTATTTTTTAAACTGAGACTAACAGGAATGAGGATTTTTCACACTGTAATTCAAATTAACCTATTGGAGCCTACAGCTGCATTGCCATATTTATCAGTCTCAACTGTTTAAAAATGCCAAGGCAGAGCCTAAACTGTGTAATTGGCATAAGAATCATGAGCACTTGTAATACAATGTAGGTTTGTTTTCACTTGTTTTCTCTTTTCTACTCTAAATTTTAAAGGGGATTTGGATATCTGACTCCTATTAAACAACTTAAAAAACATCTTAACAATGCAGTCCTTTGAGGCTTCTGAGAGCTGACAGGTCCCCCACAAGCACTGGCAACATACTTTATTAAATGAGAACTGAAATTCTTATGCTACCACTTGACTAGAGGAGCTGGAAAACCCAAAAAAACACAGGCTTGTGATGAAATACTAGACACCATGATATTCAGCACTAGCCTCCAATTTTCTCTATTGCCAGTAACTGAGGGCTGATTTTGCAGCACTTACATGGCTATCTACCCAGCTGAAAATCACAAATCTAGTCGCTTGGTTTCCAAACTCCTCAGGGTGCACTTACAAATATTCATTTCCAATCAATTTACACCTGCTAATATTTCTCAATGCTCACATGTGATCACAGAGTTAGAAGCAATGCCAGTGCATACTATTTCTATTGCAATAGCATAAAGAGGCTCTGTGCATAGATCACAAACCATTGTCCAAAACAGGCACAGCGTAAATAGGAATTTCTTTCAAGAGGCACTTTTAGAAAATCAGTATATACACATGTCTTGGTTTACACCATCCCCTTAGCTTCTACTAGGCTCATAATTCAGACAGTCCTCAAGGTTTCAGGGGTCCTGAAACAAACATCTTTGTCTGTCATAGGAAATGAGATATGTGGGAAGGGCTCACTCATCAAGTCCAAGTCTAGGTAAAAAGCAGAGCAAAACTGGAGAGTCCTTTTCTATGGGCTCATATTTGACAAGACGGAGACTGAACACCAGCTAGTCTGAAAGAGCCTCCCCCCTCTTCCATGATAAGTAGGCATATAAATAAATAAATAAATGGCATCCTAACTGCACTGAGAACTCAATAAAACAATCACATCAAATATGAGGAGGTATAAATCTCATGTCTGCACAGGTAACCCACTCAATTGCTTTTATTATGGCTCAGCCTGACTCCATTTATTACCATCCGTGGCCTGGGTGAAGGATGTTTGCATGGAGGGTGGTCTCCTGGTGAAATCCTATCCCTGGAGCAGTGACAATCAGCCCATACAGAGGTGGATTTTGGTGGGCAGACCAAAGGCAGATCCATCTGTCTGCATGAAAACTAATCAATAACCCTGTAACTAGACCCGTTGTCACTGGGAAATGGACAACACTATAGTTCAATCCTGGAGCCATAGGAGAGGAATTGCTGTGATTGGGATATGAAGAATGACAGGATATATGCATGAAATGTTTGAGACATATTGAGAGAATATGTCTGTCCATATAGACATTGAGGAGGAGTGATGGTATAGAAGGAGTGCAGAGGGTACATCAGTATATAGTAGGCAAATGTGAAAGGTTGATGTGTTCAGAGGTGGGTATGGGGAACAAAAAAGCCCAACTATACTGCATTTTTTGGTACAGGACACTTATACAGGAACTCTAAGTGCAAGGCAGAGAGGTACCTTTGGTGAAATGTGCCTGCTGGTTGGATACTACATATTGGTATATGGTGGAGAACACGTGTCTGAGCAGGCACGTAGATGGTGACACAAAATGCTGGTGCGCAAAAGGAAGTGTACGCAGGAGTTCGATGCAGTCAGGGAAGGATATTCCTTTGTCCTTTGTCTGGCTTGGGATTTATGTGTGTACTAGTTTTGACAAAGAGGAGGAAGAGTGATGTGCCAAAAGCCTGAGCTAACGGACTATGAGTACACAGATACACTTCCCAGAAAATGCTATATATGAAACATTTACCCAAACCTCACTGTTAATTCAGGAAGGGTGATTCTGGTGGCTTGTCTCTGCCTCTATGAAAAACAGAAATAGGACATTTCTTGCTTTTGCCATCCCCTAGCTCTGCCGTTCCTGTAGCATTTCTAAAACCTGCACAGCATATTGTTCCCCAGGCTTCTAGCAACTTCTAACACATGCACACATACAGAGGTAGGATGGAGTTTGCCTCTAATATATGTTCAGTCCTGGGGGCAAATTTACTATTCCTTTGTTTAGCTCCATTTTCAACAGATCCTCATCCTTCCAAGGTAAGAATTCTTCCCTCTCTATGAGTCCAAGGCATAAGGGTTAAATAGCCATCTCTGCTTGGAAGACAAATTGCTTCAAGATTAGTGATCAGCTCTGCTCAAAATGCCCATCACCGAATTTCATTTCAGAAGGGTGGTACCCATGTTTTGCAAGCAGACTGATGTCTGTTTGCTAATTTGCACAAGGAAAAGCAGAGACTGCAACCAGACAATAAAGTCACAAAAGAAACCCTCATGTATCTGTCAGACAGGATGCCCTGTACCACCTCTAGTTCCAGGGTAGTTTGCATAGTTCTGGAAACAAAAAGCACTCATTTCATTGGTCAGAAAGGATTAATATCACAGCCCTTTGATTCTCAAAACCAATCCTCATTTGTTTCAAGCTGGGCCAAAATACAACAGCAACCTCATTACTCCACTGCCCACTTTCAAGCTCTCACTTTAAAATTACACTAGATTCTTTGAGCACTAAGATTTGGGCTCTTCTTAAAGCAATTACTGCCTTTCAATATACTCATGTTTCTCTGAAAATTCTTTTAAGAACAAGTTTTGGTCATCTGCCTCTACAAAGAAAGACCACAGCACAATATAGCTAGGTAATAGTGCCTGCTGTTAGTATTTGCCTAAATTTAGGCCACTTCTTGGTTGTTTAACTGCAGACTTTTGAACTTGAAAAATTAAACATTTATACATAAATTACACAAACAAAAAAAAATACATATTCATTTATAAAATCAATGTGAATGGAGGAGAGAAGAGAAGAGAAGAGAAGAGAAGAGAAGAGAAGAGAAGAGAAGAGAAGAGAAGAGAAGAGAAGAGAAGAGAAGAGAAGAGAAGAGAAGAGAAGAGAAGAGAAGAGGAAGGAATAATATTTCTGAAGAAAAGGATATCATGTTTGCAAACCGAGTGCATGGGGAAATGTATTTCAGGGATATGCTACGTACAAACATACCAAGGCAGTGCAAGCAGAGGCAGAGTGGAAAATGTGCAATGTCCCAAATTCCCTTTCTCTATCGAACAAAAAGCAAATTTAGAGTTTAAAAGAGACAATGTTTGTAGTGCTGACTCTGACAGATGAGCCACAACATGAAGTTTCCAGAATAGGAAGAGGGCACAACTGGGTGGGGTTGGATAAGGAAAGAGCAAGAGATAAGGATGGAGTGAAAGGCTAAAGCAGATTTCAATTGTATACAGTCAAAATCAGACCTGCTGTGGCTTTCCAGAAGGCAGTTTGGGCCACTGTGCCAAATAAGATGCTGAGTCATTCAGTATTAACATCCAACTCCTTTATGTGGCTTTAACAATTTCAGGCTACATGTGTGCCTGAGTTCAGGGTCTGTGAGTATGAAGGCAGACAGGATGGGGACAGAGTAAGTGGGTCTGGCTGTGTGCAGATTCTTGTGAGGGGTGCGGGCTGGAGAGCAGGGAGAAACTGCATGGATGAGTTTGCATGCTTGCACACGAGAAAGCACATACAATTTGTAAAAAGATGAGTGCCATGATTCTAAACCCCCTTTGAAGTTTACATGAGTTTTTGTGACCTGCAAATATTTAAAGAAAAATACATGCCTATGGCATACCTATGGCTCTTCATGCTGCACAGACAAAATTGGGAGAGCTGGTAGCACAGGGAGACATGAAATGGAAGGGACTGTGGCCCATTTCGGGTGGATGTGTATACAAGGAAATGCCTCTGGCACAGTGAAAGACAAGGGATAAAGTGATCCTGGGGAACACAGTCTTTCGAAGCATGCATGCATGAGGAGGATGCTAGCCCTGTAAATGAAGCCTTAGCACTGTTCAGAGCACCACCTTCCAAAATGAAAGCACTTTCTGCACCACTTGAATATGCTCCAGAATCACTCGGTGCACAGTGAAGTAATTTGAGCATGGAAACCTGGGTGCCTTTGTGCAGATAAACCTTTGAGTCTCTATTGTTCCACTAGACAATCTTCTCTGTAATGGATATTTGGGCGAGACATGCCCTATACCCCACGACATGTGTACAAGGAGGAGCATGGGCATATCACTAGGGCAACATGTCCAGCTGGGAGTATAGACTTATAGCAAGTAGGTATTATTGGTCTGAGTGAGAACTAAGAATAGTCTTACCCATGGAAACAACGTCGCAACTCTGCAGTTACACGCAGGGAGTCACAGTGGTGAGAAAAGACACAGCAATACGTGGGACTCTGCACAGGGTTCTGTGCCACTGCTTCCCCATGGCCAGAGAGTCTTGTAAGTGCACTGGTGAGCTATGGCTCTAAGCCGATGCAGGGGGGAGTCCTGACAGTGCTCGTATCTTTGCCAGCAGTTCTTTAGGACAGACATGGGGATAAGGTGCTCTGGCAGCCATATCACCAATGCACTGAGGAAACACGGGCAGCACCAATAACACAAACGTGTGCGAGCGTGTGTGACACAGTGGCATCTGCTGAGATGTGTGAACACAAAAGGTGTACGGCAGGGCAAATACATATATACAAGAAAATGTCATGCACAAATGAAGAGACTCGTGCCTTTTGTGGGTACCAAGTGCGACCAAGGGAATGAGGGGCATATATGGCCTGTGCATTTGTCAGGGAGTGGATGTGTGGTAGTTCACCTGCTACATGATGGAAGAAGAGGATACCTGGGGATAGTGGGGGCAGACGAGATTACACTAAAGGAGATATTTCTAATTATAGCTATAGTTTAATGCACTGGACTCTGCCCTTCTCTCCTCTCCCCTCCCCTTGCACTCTTTTCCTCATTACCCAGGTTATCTTGTTTGGGTTAAGAGGCCAATTTCAACAGACTATAATTGAAGAGTGAAGAGAATCTGATAAGATAAGGAAGGGACATCATTCCTCAAGGGATCAATAGAGGTTTCATGTTCCTCCTTCCCCTGCTGTGTCCCTAACACGCTAACACTCTGTGTCCATGGGCCTGGTTTATTTACTCTGCTTGTCTGCAAGACTGGAAAGGAAGTGCGGGAGTAAAGGGGGGCTGTAGCCTGTCTGCCATACAGACAGAGCAGGGAAGGGGGCATAAGAAAGGGACCGCGGTCTCCTCTGGGACTCATGAGGAGGCAGAGAGGTGACACGTCTCATACCCTCCTGGCTTTGGTAGGGGCACAGATTAACAAGGGAGGTGTTCACCTTTGGCCTTTTATCTCGTCATTGTGTTCTGCAAGGAAAGGATATTGATAATTTTTCTTGATTTAGACTTGCTTTCTCTAACATCCATGTACAGACAAGCTCAAGCTTTTTATAAGCACTCACAGGGAAACCTCTCAGGGCCCCTCAGGGTGACTGAGGCATAATTACCCCTTCCACAAGGAGGGCTGGTAGCTGCTCCTCAGGTTTATGTTAGTATCTGAAGTTCAGGCTTGACAGACCCAGTATCTCACAAGCTGTTCTTAGTAGTTTTTTGGACCAAACCGGCATGTGAGGATCCCCTTAAGAAACATGAAGCTGTCTCAGCAGTGAATACAGGTCCTCATGGCAGGGCTGCTGGGGCTTCCACGCTGCAAAGGCAGAGTTTGTTTCACTCCTGACTCATGCTCTTTGGCAGGAAGACACGTATCTCACAGGAGCAATGTGAGATCCATAGGAACCTGTGCCCATGTGAGATGCATATGAATGTGCAGGCAGGGGCACAGTAAAGAAGCCCCTCCAGGAGACCCAGCCTCTCACAGCAGGCAAGCTCTGTGGATGTTCCCCTGTCCCTGCAGCTGGCATAGGAATGCTCAGGCACAGGGAGATGAGCTGAGAGGTCAGCACAGTACAGGATACAATCCAGATCCCATACAACAGGGCTGGGCAAGTTGCTAGAGAGAATGAGACACAGAGGGGTCTGAGGCTGAGATATCTTCTTCCAGCTGATTTCTCTTTTATTTTTAACACCCAGAGAAACAGACGCTGAGAGCAAGTCAGTCATGCAGTGAGCATGTGGCAGAGTTGGGAATACAACCCAGATCCCCTGACTCCCAACCTCAGGCTTTAACCACTAGACCATGCTTCCCTCTAAGCCACCTTGAACTTTCCTCAGTGAGGATGGGGGCTACTAAGCCTCTGTGGGCTGCAGTTTACCAAGCTGTCAGGAGTGTGCTCACTGGACCGCCTCACCAGAGACAGCCTTCCTCACGCATGCTAAAAAAGTTGAAAAGAAATTCATTTCATGGCCGGTGGTTGCTTAAAAAAGGCGATTCCAGCATATGTATGTGATAAATGTTAACTGTGCATTAATCGCATTAAAGAGGACCCTATAAACTTTTCATTTCTAATTAAATTCTGGCCGGTGATTCTGGCGAAGCCAGCTCACTCCGGGCCTTTGTTTATGTGGAAAATTAAAATGCAAATACAATGGAATTTATTTCCATTACTAGAGTGATATGCTGGGCTCCTCTGTTTAACAGCCTCCAATTATTTTTCAAACAGGTCTCTCTCCCTCTTTCCCTCCCTCTCTCCCTTCCTCACTCCCTTATTTTTTTGCCTTCTCCCTGTTACTCTGATGCTGCTACCCCAGTGTGAGGGGTGGGATCTGGTAAAGCAGTGGGTGGGCTAAGGATCGTGTAATCTGTTCAAGGTCAAATTCAGGCCAGAATACAGAGGAGAAAGTGGGGAAAAGAGTGTGAGAGCACAAACAAGGGAGCAAGGGAAGTAACAAGGCTTGAGCTAATGCAAGGATGAGTAAGGAGTTACCTGTTAGCAACCTCACTGAAAAATATAAGCTAAATTCACTGGCTTGCTAAATCCCAGCCATATGGATGGCCTGACTGAGAGAGGTCATCAATCTTCCCCTGATGAGATATTTTGATGAGAGGGTACAAGTGACAACTCTCTCTGGAAGTTTTCTGGATCTTTCACAGCCGTTTTCATAGACTTTGGATGTGACTGCTGCTGGGCTAAATCCTCACGGCTGAGGAAGGACAGAACAGGCCCAATGCCAGACACATTGCCTGCGCAGAGCAAATAAATTCATGCAGCAATGACACATAATCATCAGCTGAAAAATAACTGAACTCTCTTGTTCATTTCCAAGGGACCAAATGTGGCCACACTGTCTTAAAGCATTACTGCACAATACCAGCAGAAGTCAGAAGCCATTGCACAAACCCAGAGATTCATTGTACGTTTAAAATTTCTTAACACATATATTTACTGCTAAATGCTGCTGACACAGAATCCCATTCTTTCTTACATATATGAGAGACCCAGGTCAGTTCAGACTTGGGAACATTGCTAGTCAGTCACACACAGATCAGAGGCATCTGTTAACTGACACTGATGCCCTTCTACGCATTAATGTAGAAGTCATACAAGAAGACCCTTGCAAAGGCAAGCGTGCACTTCACTGAAGACATGTAGTAATTTATAGATCCTTTCACAGACTCAGTTAAATCTATTTGAAACTGCACAGAATTGTCTTGCATGTAATTGTGAAGAACCTTATGCAAAAACGTAACTGAAAGGTGTTAGCAAAATCCCTGAGTACACCAGAAGACACACACACCTTGAAGCATGCATCTGAGAACCAGGCAGACGTGCCACCCCACGTGTCACACACACGAGAGACATACCTTCAGCATGCCCTGTGGGCAGGGAGAGCTTGTGAGCCAAAGGGATATTCTTTTAGTGTATGTGAGCATCTTAAGGAATCACCTAGTGTAAATGATCCTGCCCCAGCTGAGACAGGGAAACAGGAGAAGGACACATTCACTTACAACACTGAAAAGAGGCCATTACCCAGTCAAACAACCCAATCCCTGACATCATTATTCAATACACAGGAGCCCTGAAATGCACACTAACTCAATCACACGATTACAAAATAATACTGATGGAATCAATGAGACAGACATGCAGTCATACAAAGCACACCCAGCCTGGTGTTAATACACAATAACAGCCGCCCAACAAGCGAATACAAAACAGCCATTCACGACCACAGGGCAAAACACCAAAACATGGGGCCACATTCTCAAGGGAGACTTGAAAACTCTGGTAACAAAACCCACCCTTGCCAGAGGGGTCTTAGGGTATGGGCAAAATCTGGCAGTTGTCAGTCTAGTGAGCAGCAAATAGTAAAAGCCTTGTTGAGCAGCACAACTGAGCACATTCATGTTCTAGTGAGGCTGGAGGACTCCCAGGGCACTCAGAACCTTTCAGGATTGCACCCACAGCCTTGAAATAGACTTATCTAGTGAAGTGACACCTGCTCAATGACCAAAAGCATCATGCAGGCACTCTTAACACAGGAAGGGGTGCATGACATTCAAGCCTCACCAAAACACAAGCCATTATAAGAAAGGAAATCCTACAGAATATTACAAACAAAACAAATTCACACTGTGGACAGATGAAAACACTGTTCAGCACCCATTGCCACAGAACCATCTCACAGACATGCCTCTGCAACACAGCCAAATCCTCTTCCCAAGCCAAAACAGCACCCCCAAACCTAACACAGCACTAGTGTCTTTCCTCTTCAGAGAGGAAAAAAGCGAAGTGACACACAGAACAGGCTCATAACGCCACAAATAATCAACCTTCCTTGTGCCTCGCAGATTGTGCCAGACCATGCTAACCCAAGCACTTAACACAGAGCCCAAACAGCCAGCTTTTGCAAATCCTGCATGATCTTCTTGGGAGGGAGATGGGGGAACCAGATTGTAAGTCCTTTCCCTGGCACAGCAGGCAGCAGCTCGTAGCAGGTTGCATGCACAAGAATAAGCTGCTATTGAAACAGCCAGCAAGGCTGGGGGAAGGCTACTGTTGGTTGTGTGTGCCTGCGTGTGTTGTGTGTACAGGAATTCCCCTTCCTCTACCCAGTGCCACTGCTTGTAGCCATTAAAAAGCCCAGGTCCTCATGCTGGGTGTTCAGTGAGTATTGATTCGGTCTGCAAGCAATTTTAATATTTCTTCAGGGACTTTCCAGCAACAGCACAAGTCATTAATTCACCCTCCCAAATTGCTTATTCAATAGAAGGAACATGGCTCCTGAATAAAGTCCCAGAATTTATGTGACTCACATGAGTCAGGAGGTCAAACAACTGTTATGGAGCGAAGTTAAAAATCCAAATAAAATATTGACACTTTTTTGGGAGTGAGAGGAGGGGGAAGGGGGAAGGGAAAGAAAAGGTATTTAAAATAGGGTTTTGTTGCAATGCCCCCAGGATAAAGAATGGAAAGAGATTGAAGACAAGCTGGAGTTTGTAAAATCAATGGGATTTATTGCATATCCGCTTGGCATTTAATAACTCCTTCCTTTCCATCTTCCCCTGCTCTGTTTGTACATGGGGGAGATAAAAACTACAAATAGCCAGCCACAAAGTACACAGATGGACACCCCAAACGTGAACACACAAAGGCAGGTACATCCAGGGATGAATGCTACTGGGAGGCAGTGGCATAGCATCAGAAGGTCCTCTCAGGACTGAGTACCTTGACTGAAATAGATAGAGCCATTCACACAGGGAATTACATTATGCCCATATAGTAGCAGGGAATGTGTGTCCAGTCTCAGTTTTAAAAAAGGCTGGGAGGGGAAACTGAGGCATGGAGGGAATTAAAAGACTCTGCTCACTCACAGAGCACATCAACAGGGATCCAGGTCTCCTGGTGCCCAGTTTGTGTTTTTGCTGCTGACTGATGGTGCCTTTTACGGGAATGGAAGCACTCACAGTGACTGAGATCAGGCCTCAAGAAGGCATCCATCTCACAGGTGGGACACACAAACCACACAAAGAAACGGATCCACAGACACCAGGCAAGCCCATCCATATGCAGATAGATGCACACACAGATACAAATACATACATGCTTTTACTAAGCTCTTTGATATTCAGAAAGCAGCGCAGCCAGATCACACACACAAGGAGGAGCACACCTGCAGACAGACAGACCTGCAATGGCCTGTGTGTCCAAATCCACAGGCACACACTGATACTTCAGTACAGCCCCATAGAGCAGCACAGCCACACTGGAAGTCACTGCTTCTGCAAGCCTAGATTTTACTTACAGTAGTATTCTCTTAGCTAGCTGCACATAAATGGATGTCCACGTACACTGAAGTGCATTCTGCACAAGCATATTATTATCTAGGACTGTCTCCTTATTGCATTATGCTGTGGCTGTTTCAGTGAAACCATGCTAATTTTCTACCACTCAAAGACCTGAGACTGCTGTAGCCATCCAACAACACTATTCATAAGCACTAACTCCATAAAAAAACAGCACACAAAATATTACCTAACCATCTAATCAAACAGTACTGGATGGCTTGGGACATTTAAGTGGCTTTGTTTGGTTGGTTGGTTGGTTGGTTTTTGTTTGGTTGACTTTTTAGCAAAATCTTAGGGCAGCTGCTTTCTGAGATGAGATTTTCCAAAGGCAATTTTTCAAGGGCTTTTCTGCATTGTGATAAAGATATTTGACAAAATTTCCTTCCTAAGGTATCTTTTGACCAAATACACAGTGTATTTTAAAATCAAGGAAGGTAATGAGAATTTTGAAATTTCCATAATGATGCCCTAAAAATATTAATATTCTTGCATTAAAATATGCTTCTGTCTTACTTCTAAGGTTATTTTGTTCGTGATTGATTTTGCAACTGCCTTTTAAAAATGACGTGATAGAATCTTTGGTTCACCTTATGCTACCTCCTGTCTTCTTAAGCTCTAGTACATTCAAGAAAAAATGTAAAGGGAGTATAGCTTTTTAAATACCATTGCCTATGTCCCTCTATATTCCTCTGCCTATGAATCCTGATTGCAACTGATCTTGTTGAACTTAAGCTAGATTAAAAAAATTAAATATATGCTGATTTACAGCTGGAGGCATTCTGATTCATTAAGTGAACAAGTACTTAATTTAGATTAAGGGGACCATGTTTTGAAATAATAGAATTGAATAAAATCACTAAAATTCTCTAGAACATCATGATTTGCAGAAATAATATATCGTAATTTGCAATATTGTATTCCACTGCAAAATCCTAAACTGCAAAATTTGAATAATTCAATATTTATAACTCAGGTCTTCAGATAGTGCTAAACAATTGCTGCATCTCTTCTGTGTTTACCCCAGCCAGTGCCTGGTTCAGCAAGTCAAGCTCTAGACAAATCAGTCTAAGAGATCACTAAAGCTCACTGGGAGAAAAGTTGCCTGCATGGGGATGTAGGGATAAGGAAACACTTGTGCCTGTGGGAGGATCATTTAAACTGCTCCTCTTGGGAGGTTGGTTGTCAATTCGGAGTTGTTGAAGGAGTCTCAACTGAGATGGTTTCATTGAGAGGGAATAGAAAACAGGCTTGTTTACACAGGGGCAAACAGGAAAATTAATCTGAATTAACTTTGCAAGTACATTGGTTAAAAGCATTAAAACATTGTTCAGGTGCTCATTCAAAATTTGAGTGTCCTAAATTGAATTTAGTTCACTTCATTTCCAAAGTGAATTAAGCTAAACTAAATTAAAGCTACCTTAATTCTAAACAAGAGAGTCAGAGGTGTAATGCAGTTTAACTAGACCACTTTAATTTCACACATTCAGTTAATTTAAATTATTTTGCAGAGCCTTATGTAGATAAACCCTTAATCTGCTAACGCCTATGGACAGAGACTGTACTTATCCAGGAGCCAGAAAAAGGGGACCCAGAGGCTCAGGGTACTCTACCAGCCACTGCAACTGTGACAGAAAAGGATGGATATGATAGGTTGGTGAAGGCTCACAGAAACCCACAGTTCTGCAGTTAATCAGATGGAAGCCAGATATGTTTTTTTTTAAGAATAGAGCAGTTCTGCATTCACAAACTTACAAAATTATGAAAATGTACACACAGGTATGGGCCTTATAATACAGCAAGGTTCCACATAAATTATGGATCAGCATTCAGATATGTTAGCTATTACATCATAGATATTATAGCCTTGTAAAAGACTAGTGCTAGGTGATTGTGACTTATTATTTGTAATAAGTGTATGCTGTACAAAAACATCCATATAGATAGCTGATGATGGTTACAAGCCACAAATCTGAACATTTTCCCATAAAACTCTTTTAAAACTTGAAATGGTTGAAAAAATATTTATTAATTCTTCATGGGGCCTGAATATATAATATGTGACCCAAATGTAGCAGCAGTTATAAATGCAGACCTATGGGTAAAGATAAACAAGTATGCTGGCTGTGTGGTGAATTAAAGCATACCAAGAAACAAATGCTAATGCATTTGCCAACACAATATGGACACATAAACATACAGCTTATATCTCTGAACACTGGACCTGGCAGTGACTTACATGAGCCAAACAGACTGGTTACAGATTTATCTTTCCACTATATAAACTGGCTTTGTTCTATGAATATGAAAACTAGACAATCTTCTCTAGAGACAGGCACCAACTTGGTGCTGCGAGTCTATGTAGCACCCACACACTGAAGTGCTCACTTGTGCTTACCTGCTTTGGGTGACATGATAAAGCAAGGAATAAATGATACCAAGAGCAACAAGGACTAGAACAGGAAGGGAAAGATTCTGGTTCTCTGTGAATATTTTTTATGTATTTTTGAATTAGAACTTTATTAAAATTGTACATTTCAGTGTAGTTGGAACCTGCATTTTCAATAAAATCAAAATGTATTATTTTTATTTTTAGCATAGTCATCAATTCACCTGAAAAAGGTAATTTTGAAGGGAAAACCCACAATTTTTCCATTCTAATAAGACTTAAATTCTTCTTACAATTTGATGATTTCTTTACAAGCTGAGGTAAAAATAACATTAGATTAAATAGTCACATCCTCAGCACCGTTTTTTTGGGTTTTTTTTTTTATTTTGGCAAAAATCTTCTAATGGTAAAGGGTCCACTGTGAAAATTCTCCCCAGTTCTGACGAGTATAAGGGAGGCACACAAAATGACATCCCTGTAAAGGGAAACATTTACTTATCTAATACATGCAAGCACATACTGCAGTGCAGCACTCTGCAGGATACAGAGATAAGACACAGCTAATACACAGTGCTGCCAAAACCAAAAGTTAAAAAGTCCTGAGTCAATACCCTTCAGAAAGAAGAGACTGGCATAAAATTCCCAATTCTGTAAATAAGAATTTTTTTTCCTTTGCCTCCAGTTCTGGCCCCTTGGGAGTCAGCCAGGTCCCACTTCCACCTGGTCCTTGCAGCTATGAAAGCCAGAAATACCTTGATATTAAATGAAAGCTGAACTAATTGTTTATCTTCAAGATCTGAGGCTTTTTACAAAATACAAGGTATGGCATAACTTGCAAGAGGGCTGAGAATGTTATCTACATTTATCTGATTCCTCCCAGTTCAAGACTCCCTTCCTAGTACACACATGTCTTCTGTTAATCAAAATGAATGTCCACAAGGAATTCAGCACAGACTCCTGAATTTTAATAACTGGAAATGGGCTCAAAGCAAAGCTTTCAATTAAAAGTTCCCATACTCGAGATTAAGATATTTAACCTTGGCAAGCCCGTGTGTTTCTGTAGGTCTTCTTACCTCACCTGCTGGCACAGCCGCTGCTCTGACAGCTCCAGCCCGCGCTGCGCGGCAGTCACTGTGTGCTGGCAGCTCGTGGGGCTGTGCCCCATGCCAGCTCCATGCTGCTGCAGCAACACTGCTGGCAGGACTCAAGACAGCCAGTCTGGAGGTAACAGAAATGACACCCTGAACTGCAGAGTTGACACTCTGAACTACACATCATTGTAGTGTAGGTATAATCAGAAAACAAGTCTTAATTCCTAAGAGGTCAAAAATTCCTGGGCCTTTTCATGGCAGAAATGTCTTGCTAGTGAAAGGGACTTTAGCTACTAGTGATGCTTTTCTCCTGTTCTCTTCCTGCGCCTTGTTGGTTTTATAGCTTTTGGTCTTCCGTTGCAGAGATTATGAATTTGTTGAGGGGGAAAGGTAGATCTGTAGATGCTTTGATGGATACTTTGATGGATGCTCTGAGTTGAATGTCTGCTCCATGGTTGCCTATGGTATTAAAATTTGGACTCGATGACCCAAATGGTTCCTCCTAGGCCTTCTACATCCAAGACCAGTAAAACTCTTTTTGTCATTTAAGATTTCCTTAATTCACGTTAAAACCAGGATGTCATGAACCCAGGATCAAGTTTGCTTACAATATTTTGGTACATGTATGATATCTTCTAAATGTTTGGATTTTAGTGAGTTTCTGGAAGAAAGCCTTCCAGGCATGAACAGAGTGTAATAAAAGTAGAAACATCTGCCTGAGGACATTTCTATTCTGCAGTCGCTGCTTGAGTGCACCTCATGTAGACATGCCTTAGCCACCTTTAAGGCAGCCAGCCTGGGTCCTGATGGCTCTGTAGCCACAGCTTTGCATAACACAGCAAATATTCAAGCACACCTGTTTCCCAGGTGGGCAAATGGTTCTTACAGCACTATGCAGCAATTCATTCCAGGAGGTCAGGCTCAACCTATAGACATGGGGCTGATCGCTGTCAATCATCAGTACCAGGGGCATGAAGTTGCATATTTACTGCTCAGCAGAATGAGGTGGCAGGCCAGCCTCCTGCCTGGCACATCTACTCTCAGAAGGAAGACATCTTCCCCTTTCTTTCCTTCTACCCCTCTTCCTTATGTCTGCACTTGTACCATGTAGCATAGCCGAACTGGAATGGGTAGAGATCAGCTAGAAGCTGAACGTTAATGCTCTGCTCAAATTAAATGAAATAAAACCATATGGTGTCATCACGGGTCACTGATTTAAAACAACAAAAAAAATCCTAGCTCCTCTCTAAGCCCTTCAGATAGTAAAACTGGTGCTGAGAATTGTGTGTCTTCTTAGAGTGCAGTCAAGAAATGCAATGAGAGAAATGGGCAGGATTGGACTTTCTCTCGCGTTTGAAGTGAGCAGGCTGACCTGGAACAAAGTGACACTTTTTTCCCCATGTCTGCAGGCATGATGTCAGTCTAGCCCCAGTGAAACTGATGGGCCTACACAGATTAACAGCAGATACAGAGTCAATTTGCCTCAGAGAGGGCTGGGATTGTGTTTTGAGATATGTCAGGCATCTCCATTTTGACCTCTCATCTATTTGGAAACTTTGGGAAAGCATAAAAGGTACCTCTTCATGCACCTTTTATGACTATCAATCTAATAAATCTAATTAATCTAACATACTTGTGCTTATATGCTAACATAGTACATGATCACCCCTCTTCTCTCTCCTTTTCCAAAAGGTAGGGAGAAGAAAATGCAATTTTCATGATAGAAGCAAGTTTGAATGTGTGAATATTGCTTGTGGCCCCTGAATATGGCAGGGTTTGAAGGCATTCTGGTGTCTTGGCAGGGAGTGCCAGAGCCCCAGGCCAGCTAGTGAAGAAGCTGCTCCTGCCAATGTCAGCTGTTTTTCTGAGTTCTAAGTGTCGCAGTAGATTTTGAGAGCAGTAGCTTCTACTGCTCCCACCCTACTTCCTGTGAGAAATTATTGGTTGGCTTTTATGTAGCAACTGCAGCTCTGATCTTCCCAATTACATCTGCTGTTGCAAATTCAAACACCACCACCAAAGCCTGTGCAGCTAAAATACAATTCCTGTTGCCTTTGCCCATTTCCCTTCACAAGCAGCCACTGTCAGCAGGGTACATGTCACTTCTGCTTCAAGCAGGAGAACGAAGCCAATACTGTGCTACAGCTCGCTGAAGCACTTACTTGGCCCCTGTTTATTAGAGAGTCTGAGCCCTTCACTCCTCCTTCCAGCTGTCCTCACTGTGCCCCAGGTGGCACAGCAATGCTCCTATCTTCACACTTCAGGCAGGAAACAGAGCACAGAGAGAAATGCCATTTGTCCAAACTCTTGATGAGAGAGGTCCATGACAGAGCAGGAACTGAAGCCCTTCCCTAAATCGGATTAGGCTCTAACTATCAGACTTTCTATTTCCTTTCCTTCACCCCCAAATCCCTTGGCTGTTTTTCTTCACCATGTTACAAAGCTTGCTTTCCATTTTGAACTTCGGGCAAACAAGATTTTCCCTCCCCCCTTCTTTTGCTCAGCCGTGAATTCAGCTGTGTTCCAACCCATGCACAGAAACGTAAGACTGTCTCCTATTTGAACCGAAGCCACATTCAGAGCTCTTTACGCCTCTGCAGCCCCAGTCTGCAGGTGGGACATTGTTGGCTCCATGGGGGCTTTCACCAAAGACCCTAAAGCTGCCTCTTCTCATCCCATGTTGTCCCTCTTTGCCAGCATCACTGGGACGGTCACAAGCCCTTCTGCAGGAAGGCCTGCGATGCAGAGAAGGCTGCGCTGTCCCCGCAGGCTGCCGGGTGCGTCGCGCCGGCACAGCCCGCGGCTCAGCGGTACAGCCCGGCACTAATTAAGCAGCGCGGCACAGCGGGGTGCGTGCGCCTTGGCCATCGCAGCCTCCCCTGGACACAGTGCAGAGAGAAGGCTGAAGCTTCACAATGTTAGCCTTCCAAGAACGGCTTTAATTGCCCAGTAATGCACACCCTGGGGTCTTGTAATGTGCTTCTAATATGGAGCATTTAAAATATGAATACTCCAAAACAATTACAAGGAGTTTGGTGCTCTGCTGAGTGTATCCTTCCACTCTCAAAAATAATCCACAACAAAGGAACATGATCAAAGTGAGGATACCAATGCTTTCTGAAATCTGTCAGGGTCTTCTTGAGGCAGCAGGACACACCAATCTTTCCTTCAATTCAGCTTCACTCTGCTCTTCCAGGATTAAAAGAATTGCTAGATTGTGACTCCAGATTATTCAGTCCTACCTTATCTCCCTCTGATCAGCCCTAGTATGATTTTTTAATTTGAGATACTGTCGAAACACTCTGCAAGCCATAGTGAGAGAGAAGAAACCACAGAATATGTTAGACTGTAAGAGGGTTTGGATAGAAATGTCAGAGAAGCAAGGTGAGTTTTCTATGATCCGTTGTTCTTTTAGCAAGCAATTTCTGGACAAGTTTAGAAGTGATTTTCTACTTGCTTATTTACAAGGAGTGAAAGTTCTTCCCAAAAAGCACTCTGGCTCAGCTAGTTTTAACTTCTAATATTTCTTGTTACATCTCTTGACTAGAGCTTGTTACAATTGTAATACTAGAAGTGAAGATTTTTGTCTGTCCATCTGTATTCAGAATCAGGAAAACGAATCCGATTAAAACTGACAAAAATAATGAAATAGAAATCAAAGATTGGAAATTCATGATCTAATGTTGAACATTTAAGAAAGTCAAAGGCATTTGGAAATAAGGAGTTGGTTTCATCTGGTGCTGTATGTAATATGAAGTCTAGAAGGAGTTACTACAAGCTAACTATAGCAACTCATGAATTCCAGGATGGATGTATAATTCACAGTATGATACTATTTACTGTAATGACATTATATGCCATAACTTTACATAATATTGCATATTAAATTCAGATTGTGAAATGAAGTTCAGTTGCTTTACTGCAATCAAAGATCTATAAATGTCCTGTTGCTGAAACTTCAGATGGTTATGTATTAAATCTGTTTATATTATCCAAAACTCAAAGTAGTTTTGGATAACTCAACTTGTGCAAAAATCCCCCACTGGAAAATGAAAAATGGGAATTTACAGTAAATACCAGTTTATGTTCCTAATTAAATACAAATGCTGTTACTGGAGTCACTGATTGTGATGGAATTAGAACAGGGATTAATTTAGTCCAAAGGGTCAATTTCTCTCAGAAAAAGATGTATGAAAATATTGGTATTTATCTCAAGAAATCAGCATTGCTAACTGATGTGCCAGGACTTGTGTCCTTTCTGCTTTTGGGAAGGGCAGAGGATGTAATCTTGACTTGTCTTTCTCCAGTGTGTGAAGGCAAGAGCAACCCAACAAAGACAGCAAGAAGTGATAAAGGTTTTGTGACCTCTTATACAGCAGTAATCCAGAAATCCTAGACTTGAGGCAGCAGAGCTGGCTTAGTGCCTATTTCAATCCCTGGTGAGGGTGAGAAGCTTTCAGCAATACTGAAGTTTAAAGACAGCATTATTATGCTGCCTTCGTTGCTACGGGGCCAGGTCAGCTCTGTTCATCTTTCATCTGCTGTTTCATTAGGTGGTCTTGTGTAGGACAGACTCACTTGAAGCCTCTCAAAGCAGCAGCAGTGCTGCCTGGCTGTTCTGTTGTTTATCACTGTCCCGAAGTGAATCGACCCAGGGGATGCACTGCCATGTTCTGTACTGAGCATTAGGATCCTGAAATTTCCCCTCTTTCCTTAAAACACTGGCGTTCAGGCATGACTTTAGGGCAAAGGAACATTGCTGGGGAGAGTCTTCTCAAGACATGCTTCCTCTTTTAGCCATAGAAAATATGTTCTACCAGATACCTCATTAGGTTCACTGTGCATTTGATACCAAAAATTATTTGACCCAAACCACTAGAGGCTGCACAACCAGAACTGCTCCCCTCTGCTCATGGTTTCTGGACACTTTCTTTTGACATAAAACCAGTTTCATTCTTAGGAAGGGAATGTTTTTGAACAGAGCCTTTCACCTCTGGGTCACTAGCAGAAATCTGGCCCTGCTTGGTAGTGACCGAAAATCATTACCAGCTGACAGCTACTTGGTGCAATGAGCTGGTGAGTCTCATTCCAGTTCCTAATGGACACATCTCAGTAAACACAGTCACAACTGGCACTAACTGGTGTTCTCAGCCAAGAGACCTCAAACTGAATGGGGAAGGAAATTGAACCTTCCACTTCATCCCCTGCCTGGGTTTTGGAATATTATGGACAGGCATTTCATACCTGCAGCGTTTCACAGGCTGTTTTTACTCTAAATGGGTTTTTGAAACTTTGCAATTTTCATGCAGCATGATTCAGCACAGCCTGATCTGCCATCTCAGTATAATTAGACTCATCTTATGGTTCCCCTCAGTAGAAGCTGAGCTGTCTGGTGCCATCTCCCAGTACAAATGGTAAATCTGATGTCATATCTCAGTATGAATGGAACCATCTGATGTCACCTTAGTGCTAACAGGATGTTTTATAATATGTCATCTAAGGCTGCAGGGGAAATCTAATCCATTCACTATGCTACACTACAATAGAACATAACAGTATAATGTGTAGGTTAACTTAGACACCCTCAGGCAGATTTTGGATAGACGGATAGATGGATGGATAGAAACATTTATACAAAGTATACATATATTATATCACTCTATTGATTTTAAGAAAGTTCCAGGACTGCCTAGCTATAATGAGATTTTTGAACTTTGTGTTGCGATCAATGAGGGGAATATTATTGGCGTGGAGAATTGATATACCCGCTCTCTGTGGCTTGTTCTGCTCCTGGACTGCCCCTGCCCCCAAGGTGTACGATTCCATCAGACACTTAACCTCTTTTACAGTGTCATCAGGCTAAAAGGAATCTAATAGTGACACGGGACTTGTGCTCAGCACTCTGGCACTATTGCTTTCCTGTCACAAATAATTTATAGCTTTCTATTTCCATCCCTTTGCCTGCACCCCATCCCCTTTTTCTGTTTCTCTGGGCTGGGGGAAATCAATAAACTCACACAACCAGAGTGGCACTTCAGGGGGTTTTAGGGGGAATGTGAGACAAGAGGGGGAAAAAGAAAAAAAAAAAAAACAGAAAAGAAGAAAAAAAGTTGTATTATTTGCTGTAGTGCACTTTTTAGATCAGCTCTTTGCCTAGCACGAATTGTATGACCTCAGAATCTGGTCCTCAGGCCTTCAGACACTTCTTGTATGGGTTCTCAGCAACTATGGATTAGGGCATCTGGTACCACTGATCTATATGGAGTGAGGATCTGGATCTCCATCCTCAGCTAGAACCTTGACATTCTCTGTCTCCAGCTGTGTCCCAGGGACTCCGGATACTGGTCAGGCTTTATCAAGCATGTAGCAGAGTTTTCTAACAGGCTGAGGCAAGATGTTCTCTTTCTTTTCCTAAGAAAGCTTCACTCTCAGAAGTTGTAGTTTTTAAAAATTGCCCCCACAATGTCTCTGCCTATCTCTATCCATGCTGTATCACCCAATAGCCACACGTTTGCTCTTTGAAGTTTTGCCAACTTATCCTTTAGAACAGATTTTTAAGAGAAGCTCTCAAGTGGGCAGGAAGAATCTTCTATTTGCTTTCACTTTCTGGAGAAATTTTTGGGTAGAAAATAAAGCTAATATAATGCAGGGCTAAGAGTTCTGGAAGCTCAGGCTGAAGAGAATCTGCAGCCTACACCCCAACTGGAGTGGCTGAAGAGAGGAGAGACTTGTTCTAATCTCAGAAAGGAAGTTGGTTTCCATGGCCTTCACAGGTCATGGCTTATTTACTGAGTTCCTTGGTGAAACAGCTGTTCCCAACTCACAGATACCCGGTATCTGCCAGTAGTCAGGGACCTTGCCAGTCAGGTACTAGGTACTAGTGATTTTCTTTCACCACTGACCTCAGCTGGATTTAAACCAGTGACCTAGAGGTGAAAGATTTCATGTAACAAGAAACAGAGCACTGACAATTACAGTTCAGTTTATTGTCATTCTGAGCTACATTATAAGCTTTGTGATGTCTTTTTGAGTCCCCATGCTGTGTTCATTCATCACCTGACAAATACCAATTTTTGCCCTGTTTGATGGACCTTTTTTTCCTGGTGATCTATATCCCACCACCACTCCCTACAGATGCCTTCTGCTTTCACCTCATTTACGAAGAGCAAGGGCTTTGGGCAAGCCTTCCACAGTACAAAGCATTTAGTCAGTCAGAAGGGTATTTTTCAGATAGACAACAAAAATAAAAGCTACACCATTTGTAAATTCAGCAATGTCTCTATTAGCTGCAAAGACTGCATTGTGATTATGCTCACAGATCAGACCATAAATGACAATGCAGCTGTTAACACACAGAAGATTCTGGCTTGCTCACTGAACACCATCCTTATGCAGTGAACACCCAAGTTTGGGATAAAGATCACAGAGCAGAAATAGGACGATTCTCTGAGAGCTGGAGTAGTAAAGCAGTAGAATCAGGACCACAAGGCAAATGAAGCCACTCTGCTGCACCAAGAGCTCAGATCAAGCCTTCAGGTTCTGATATCTGGGACTGTGGGTCTGCGAAGGCACAGAGAAGATGCATTTGAGTTCTGAATATGTTTCACTCTTTTCCAGGATCATCAGAACCAAAGTTCAGCAACCTTTTCACCCAACACCAGATGGGAGTGGAGCAGGTGTGACTGCACCAGGACATACTATTGGTAAGTAGACCGGCATGAGGCGTGGTGACAGGTCAAGTGGAAATGGAGATGAAGCTTAGTTGAGAGAACAAAGTCTGACAAGCAGATACTAAGCAGAGCAAAAGGGAGGAGGGCATGGGGGGAAAGAAGCCTCCATGGAAATCAGTTTTCTATTCTTTGTCTCCCCTGTTGCACTGCAGAGAAGTAAATCACAGAGAAACTAGCCCAAAGTAGGGGTTTGCCCAAGTGATTCTGCCTTAACGTCCATTTCATGTCCATGCTCTCTCCTTCATCTCCTTATAGAGAAGTATTTACTGCTGTCCTGTCTAGGCATCAGTCTTCACCTTTTCTCTTGTCTTTACTCTGACTACCTTTTGCCCCCCTAAAAATTTTTCTTCTCTCCTCTCCTCTCCCTTTGATGGAACTGGTCCATTTCTTAGTGCTAGTAATACATAAACATGGGTAAAATATTCCAGCTGCCTCACAACTAAGTTTTTCATTGTTCTGGCTCTGCAGTCAAGTATCTCATGGGTGTATTTCACTGAGAAAGTGCATTTTTTTTGCTGGGGGAGATGTGTTTTTGGTTTGTTGAGGTGAACAGAAGATGGAGGTTGTAATACAGTGACCAAATGCCTCCTAGTCTGTTTAAAGGTACTGTGTTAGATGTGTGATGAGGTACTTTTTAAGCTGTGGGGTGGTGCATATGTCTGCTCTTGCTGGCATAGCTTTATATAGTGACAAACTAGAGCAGGAAAAACATGCAGTATTCTGGGATATTGTGAAATACAGTGGCTTATTTGTGGCCTAAGACTTTCTTAGATTCAGTTGGTTATTGAGAATCTGCTGCTGCACAAGGATTTACTGGAAAACGCTCATCTGCATGGGAGAGAGCTGGTAGATATAATCCTTTACACAAACTGTATTCAGGATTACAGTGGGCCAATATGGAAGAGCATTTCTGTATGCCCGTTTAATATGGACTTGCTCACTGAACTGGTAATCACTGATCACAACAGATGGAGCTGGCAGATATTCCTTCTTGGAACAGTAGTGCAATGTCTAGGGAATGCAATGACTGAGCTGGATTGTGAGTACTTCTAGTGGAGTCTCTCATTGCTCTGGGATGTACTAGGAAGTCTGGGTCTACATTGGAGAGCGTTGAAAGGTTCTGCTCCATCCTGGAAGGCTTCTGTTGGATGTATTGATTGCTTCAGGTCAGTGCTTTATGAGCTGAATGATGAATAGTGGCCTGTAAGAGAACTGGGATATTCTCTCCATTACTGGGACACACTGGGACAAAATAGGTATGCCTGCTGGATGCATAGGTCTACCTGTTCTATTTTCTAAAGGCCTGATTATAATGGAGGGATCATTTCTAATCTGGATAACTTGTCACTTTTGATATGTTGGAAATTCATGAGCCATCTTGGACAGCCAAGTGGCCAGAGCATTCTGCCTGTTTATGTTGGTCAGTACAAAAGGAGGGCACTAGATTTTCATTAATCTGGGTGGTAGCATGTATCACCCAGTCATTCCAGTAAGGAGCTGAATTTATTAATCCAGCACTGAAGTGCTTCTAACCTATGCTAAGAAGGTAATTTTTCACTAAGTGTTTCAGATGGGCATGTAAGAGTCTAGTCTGCCTAAGGCAGAACACGTGCACTTCTGGTGAAAAAATGCTGAGAGGAAATTATCTGGTAAGATATGGATGGACTATGAAGTCACTATAGAATGTGGCCTATGCAGCATTTCACTCAATTACCTTGAAAGCCTGCTCTGAACCGGGATACAACAATGTTTAGCTTCTTGATGGAACACAACTTGTTATCAATGGCCCTGTATTGGAAGGCTGTGAAGCAACAGTGTAGAAGTGGACAAGCAAAGCTGGGATGCAGCTTTGCTGGGATACGATAGAGTGAGTCCTTCAGCATGAGGGCCTGGGAATCTGCTTAGTGCCCAGGCTTTCCTGTTAGACTGGTAGCATGCATAGCTTTCAGCTGGGGATCCCTGAGTGCTGTGCTGCTCACCTGATAGCCCTTTTTCCCTTTTCCTTTCGTCCAGTGCCCAGCACAGCATCCCCTCCTGTCTCCAGTGCCTCCAATGATCCAGTGGGCTCTTACTCCATTAACGGGATCCTGGGGATTCCTCGGTCGAATGGCGAGAAGAGGAAACGTGATGAAGGTAGGGGGAGGGGAGAAGCTCATCCTCCCTTTTATATTCTTTGTCCCCATGTCCAGGCTCCAATTTCAGGCCAAGGTTTGCAGCTGCTCCAGGGGCTAGATCAGTTTTAGCAACAGAGACCAGTTCCCCGCCACTGCCCTGCTGGCTTGGAATGCTCTTCTTCCGAGGCCCTTTCATGACAGGCTGCATCTCCAGACATCTGCTCAGCAGGCAGAGAGCCGTCTCCATTGCTGGAGCTGATCCCAAGTTCATTCACTGCTGGAAACGGCTGGAACTGAACTCCCCAGGTACCAGCAGGTGCCCGGACTTTGAACTGTGGGGGAACATGGTTTCCTTGACTCGCTCGATTTCAAACCAAATGCCATCTTGGAGAAGCACCAGCAATGTGGGGGTTGTCTTTCATTCCCCTTGCAAATAAGTTCCTGCCCTGTGACGTGCCACAAGCTACATTAGCTGGTGATCACAAGGGCCCAGTTTTCAATGAGTAGCATCTACCACAGCAGAACTGTCATGCTTGCAACAGTCTGAAAGCAGAACAGGAGGTCTTCTGAGTACTGTGATCCTAAGGTTGTTTCTAAGCCTTTCACTAAGGCTGTAATGAAATAGTATTAAGCTATCTCCTTTTACCTCCTACTTGCTGTGAAGTATTTAGGGCAAAGATTCTGAAATGAATCAAAAGCTGGAGCCTCAGGTCTAAATAGACTGAGTCAGGAGGGGTGGGTAAGGTCTTGGTGCTCTTATGGTGGCTTTCAAACACTTTTCCTTAAATCTGTCTCTTTTAATTTGATTTGTTCTAAAATTGAGGGCCAGGGGGTGAACTTTTAAAGAATACTGACTGACCAGTTTGTTGGGTTCAGCTCTGAGTTCAGTATGTTGTGCTGCTTGTTGCATAGAAAGACCTCTTAGGACAGGTGGCTCAGTGTGCTGTGTGTGCTGCAATCCCAACACTGTGCAGTGCAAGAGAACACGAGAGGTCTCTGTGATATGTGGTGAGAAGAGAAAGCTCTCCTGAGACAGATGTTGCATTTTGAGGTTTTCTAGTAATTTTCTCAGTATTGGTTCTTGTGAGATTCACATTTGTGAGTTTTTGACCCAAATAAACACAATAATCCTAAGAATAAAAGGCAGTCATCATGTTCCCTTTTTTCTAATACAAAGTAAAACTAGATGCAAGGACCCAGTCCAGCTTCTGTTAAAGCAAATGGGAAGATTTTTGCTGATGTCATTGGAAATTGGATTGGGCCCCCAGAGGAAGATCCATTTCCCAGCTAGATGGCAGTAGGGCCCAGCTAAGAGAAAAGAGTAGCAATGGAAGGGCTGAGTCAATGCCTCAAAGTCAAAAAATGTCACGAATAAGAGACAAGTATTGCAAACCTTTCCAGCATTTACCATCATTACATATACAGGAAATAGTGACATTTCAAACTGAATGACACGTTTCTCTAATGGTTGTGCAGATCTCCTGGCAGTTATTTGGGGCTTTTGTGAATCCCTGTTCTCATACAGTCCAACGTGGTGATCACCAGCTCTCAACATGGTGCCTCTACATCTCATTAGAAATGAAGCTCTTCAATATGGCTTTAGCTACTGTTCAGGCTATACCTGGAAAGATCATCCCAATTCAGATGCAGCCACACAGCCATTTCCAGCCCCAGAACTTGAGCTTTCTTTGAAACAGTACAATTAAACAGAAACAACAGAGCAGTCATCTAAAACTGTGACACTTCACAATGATATATTGACAGTAAGACCTATTCTTTGTGTCTCTCCTTAATTCATTCCAGATTTGATTTAGGCAAGTGACACTATGCAGCTCCTTGCTGTTGGCCAAGCGCCCACATATCCCTCTAGGAATCAAAAAGGTACCAACCAGACAATCCTGCAGATGTTGCTTGTCTTTAGCTCTCAGATTTTTAGGTGGCAGTTACATGACATGGTTGCAACTGCCTTAGATAACAGCCTTAATCCTGCCATCCCAGATATCTGCTGCAGGGACACATTGTGCTCCTGACTCAGAGAAAGCTCACATGGGACCCCCAGCTAGCTGCTGAACATCTCTAACCATTAGTTGACTTATCTGGGCTCACACTGGCCTTCAGAAATGCTGAAAAAGATCATCCATTTGCAGTGCTGGGTCCTAAGGGTAGAAGGGTCCAAGGGGAAGTTTTGCCAAGTCAGTGACCTGCACTCATTCCTGGGCAGTCTCCTCTGTAGCTCTGAACATTCTGATTGTTTCTAGTTGAGATGGGGAGTAGGAAAAGTTTGTCAAGTGCGACAAATGCAAGTATTTCTTTCATGTTCATGCTGGATGCGTACACCTTCTCAGTATTTCCCAGAGCCTCTGAACACTTCGTTGTAGTTTCTTTCTTAACTTCAGGTTTTATTCTCACATTGAAAAGCCCTTGTGAGCTTTGCACATCTACTTTCCAAGCATTTAGGGAGTGGTTCTTCCCTAAAGGAGGCAGAAGAAGCAGAACTGCTCTCTCTTTCTTTCCGCTCTGTTGGACCAGCTCTGCTGCAAGGATTCCTCTGTGAGGAATGCAGTTCAGCAGAAAGGGGAAATACCAAGCTGTTCCTGAATCACCAGTTCTGAAAACCTTGTTAGCAACCTCTGTGATGGCTGGGGGGAAGAGGGTGGGAGAAAGACAGAGAAGCTTCTATGTGAGCACACCCCCTCCCCCAGGTCCTCCTTGCTGCAGCTGGTGTCTACGTTAGACAGTAGCACAGATGATTAAGAAGAGGAGAGATAATTATGTGTCAAGATGATGTAGCAGAACTCCTGAGTTGGACAGAAGGAGCCAGACGGATGCGTGAGGTGGGCTCAGAGATGGACGCTGACAGCCAGGTGTGTCCCCCACAGGGAGTTAGAGGGAAGAGTGGGAATCCCAACCTACCAAATACACTGGTTGCAAGTGCAAGGATGACCTGGGCAATGTATGACAATGAGAGAGAGCTAGCTGGGAAGCAGCTCTGAGTGTCTACTAGTCACCACAAGGAACTGTCAGGCCACGAGTCTTTCCTCAAAACTCAGTATGTCTTCCTCAAGTGAATGCCAAGAACGGATGGTCAGGAACTGCCTTCTTAAGACCACATTACCCTTTTGTTTCAGTTTATAACCAGTGATTGCAAAACTTCTGACTTACGTGATAGATAGTGTTGGTCTCCTGTGATTATAAAAATAATTTGACTAAAAAAGTACACCAACATTTGTGTAGCACAGTGTGTGCCATTTCTCGTGGTCTGTGGGCATTGCCAGTGGAGCTGTAACTTCCCTCTGACCTTACATCCACTATCTTCCAAAGCCAGAGGTGACCCTGCAGCATGTAATGACTTTCTCAAGACCAGTGAGGGTCTTACACTATCAAGTTGCATCAGAAAACATGAATTCCTGTCTCTTTATGGTTTGAGCGTTGTAGTATTCTGTGATGGCAGGCCAACCATGCTTAGCCAGGTCATTGCCACACTAAAGCAGAAAAATAATGTACAGAAGGACAAAGGGGAAAAATATGCAACTATTTCTGCTGTTTCATAAACCCTTAATTGACAGCTAAAACAATGACAATTGGGGTGACCCAGAGGCACTAACAAAAACTTAGTATCACTCATATTGTAGTCTTAAGCACTGTACAAGGAGAAAAAAAGGAGAAATGCAGAGAAAGCAAAAGACAGACAGACAGACAGACAGACAGATAGATAGATAGATAGATAGATAATTAGATAACAGGAAAAGAGTATATCAAGCTGCTGCCAGAATACCACAGCATCTTCAGCTAGGTGAAACTTCAGCAATTTTTACAAAACCATTCTTATTAGACATGGCCCCATAATAGGCTGCAAGAAGACTTCCTGTCTAAACCCAAATTCTCATTTGGGATTCATCTTCCAGTGAGGCTGGTGCTGTAACATTCTCAGCATTATTAATCTTGGTCCTTGACAGTATCTGTAGTATTTGACAGCATTACTGGCAATAATATCTGCAGTGCCGACAATGGCAGAGATAATATCCCCCAGTATTATTGGCATTAGCAGGGATCATATCTGCAGCCTGTTATTGGTGGGAGCAGACGTAATGTGTCCAGTATTATTAGTATCAGTAGTAATAAAAGCCAAAGCCTTGTTAGTGTGATCAGTGCTAATATCAGCACTAGGTTTGTGGGAGAGGAGGGGACGGAGTGATTACTACTGTAAATAGCAATAATACTCGGGCTGTTTGCAGTATAGGAATCCCCAGCAGAGATGGGGGAGCAAACCTGAGAAGGCAGAAGTCTCTCTTTCCCTTTCTTCACTTGTCATTTTGATGATTAGAGTAAGTTACATTGATGCCTAGTAATGCAGGGCTGTGTCAGTGCAGGGGGACAGTGAAGAGTGGCCAAGATTTCTACATATCTGGTGGTGTTTTCCAAGAAGTGTTAGCTGTATCAGTGCAGATGGTTCACCATACTCTTCAAATGGGATTGAGCTATGCTGAACAGGGTGCTGCCCACTATCTGTAGGAGCATCTGCACTGTTAATCCTGTAGCTTAGGATAGGCAGCATCACTGCCCTTCTCTCTGGTGCTGCTCATATAATTTTCTGTTATTACCACAACACCCTCTACTGAAAATCAGTGCTTTTGTTACAGGTGGTTTTTTCTTTCCTCTCTCCAAATGGGAGGACTCTGAGTGCAGAGCAGGGTCTTTCTTGACAGCGTTTAGCTTGGGACTTTTCCTACCTTGCCATGATCTCATTTTCATATTGTGAAATTAAAAATGCTCCTTCTAGTGGAGTGTGAGGCACGATATCTGTGACAGTCCAGTACTGAAAGCTGTTTTTTAAAATACTGCCCCAGGACACAGACTGTTTTAAAGATTTGAGTTCAACATTTTCTTCAAGTGGAAAGTAGCACAGAGCGGAGAGGTGTGTAATGTGTCTAAGTTTTTGAGCAATCTGAGTATGCCACTGCAAATATGATCCCAGTTGTGTTGTTCAGAGTGGCAGGGATGATATAATTTGAGAGAGGTAGCTATGACATTTCACATGACTGTGTCACTGTCAGTGGCACACAGTATGTGTTTGCAGGCAGTTTGGTTGTGGTTATCCTGTTGTTGTAACTATCACTATGGGTTGTGGGTTTGTGACACTAATGATGAGATTAACTGTATCACTACTTGCTCTGCTGCCCCATTACACTCAAGACCATTACACTCTTCACAGAAGCAGCTGTGAATTGTTTCTTGTGGTACGTTTGCATGATGGCATGCAGTAAGGTTGTTTCAACATGGTAATTGTTGGTTCACTAGTGCAGTTTCTACTGTGCTGTCACTGCAATTCATAGAGTTGTCACTGCAGCTGATGTAACGTGTTGGTTGAAAACAGACTGTCACCTGGCCATGACAGTGAAGTCAATACAGCTATGTCACTGCAGCACCATGTTCAGAATGGAGTGTTTTCATGAAGTATGATATTAGTGTTCCACAGCATACTGGGGTTGTTTCAGAACATACAGTGTGCTTATGCTGTCACCTGCAGTATGGTGATGCTTTGCTTATGCTGGAGTTGTACTAGAGCAGAGGTCTAGCCCAGAACTGTCCTGTGGGGAAATGCATTCATTCATTTTTCTATGCTGCCTGCATATGTTTGCAAAGAATATGAGTGAATCATTCCACTTGACTGTGTCATGGCCTGATGTATGTTTATCTCTGGGCATATTAGGTATATTTCTGTTTTCCTCAAACCCTATAATTGTTGAAGACAACAGGGTATGTTTGGACCCCTGCAGGTGACGGAACAGCACTACTGTCTGTGGCGAGCCTGCATTGTTTCACAGTGTGATTTTTTGTCACCACAGCTGACTTGTTTGTGTTATTCTATATGACTGCTTTATTGCAGGTCAGCAACAGTCTTAATGACACTGGAGACACATGCAGTTATATTGCCTCAGGTGCTAACCCCATGTTCCAACCATCACACAGAGTTGTGGGGCGTACACACAGCAGTTTATGGCTGTGCAGATGGGCTGAGCAGATTCTGGAGTCTTTCGCACTCTCACAATGTCTTTCTCCTACTTTCCCTGGGACTGTGTTGTTTTATGTAGCACAGCTGAGTTTCCAGTGGCTGGCAGCTTGCAGCAATGGTGTATCTCTGCAAACAGGAGCAGTCACAGGGGACCAGGCTCACTGTGTTTATACACACAAGTCTGTGTAACACTCCCTGCCATTCTAGATGAAAATATAAATTGAAGAGGGAGTTTATTTTAGGTAATCACTCACTCCTCCCTCCTGAAGGTCTTTGGGTAGCAAGACACCTGGAAGAACATAAGAAAAGTACCTGCTACTCATCTTGCATCTCTATAAATAAACTGCAGGAGGATGTCAGAAAAGGGAGAGTATGTATGGGAAAAGAGAGGAGGGGGAAACTGGATGAAGCAGAAGACAATGAATAAGCAGCAGAAATGTGGGCTGCTGCACCAGGAATCTGGAGGTCAGTCTGTAAGCAGGAGAAACAGGATAGGAGTGTTTGTGTGAGCGTGTGTGCACACATGCTGGGAGTTTGAGGAGTACGCATTGCTCAGGAGGAAGTCAGGTAAGGGAGAGTTAACAGCTTACATCACAGAAAGCTATTTGGACAGAATGCCCTGCTTCTAAAGCTTATAGTGCTGCTTAGTTTGGCAGGGGTTGGTATTCTCTGAAGACAAGCTGGTCTGGCTTCAGTTGTATTTGTGTGCACCTCTGATTGTGTATTTGTGTCTCTAGGAATACATGCCTGTTTGTTTTTTGTATTTCTGTGTTAGATCACTGGTTTCTACTTATCTGTGCTTATGTACTGGGGTGAGTGGCAGGTTGGACCCGTATTTTTGTGCATGCCTATGGAGACCTGGAAAATGTGTATGTTAAGCTGTGTATAATGTTGCCTAGTAGGAGGATGGATACTGTGGATCATATGGATATCTGGGCATGTATGGCTCAGTATTAGTGCTATGTATTTTTATGAATGCAAGGTATTTGTATTCACATTCTGAGCATATATGTGAATTTTGTATATTTGTATGTATATTCTGAGTGTATGTGTTGTTACATACTTGGAGTACCCCTGTATCTTTGTGGTTGCTGGATATGAATATGTAGCCTGCTAGTGCTGTGCACTTCTGTATATAGTTTGTACAGATGTGTATTTGCATTGAGGTTATATATTTGTGTGTATGTTATATATATATTTATATATACACATATTGGTTGTTCTTGCCTGTATAAAGGCTGTTTATTTATGTAAATATTTTGTATTTGTTTATGTTATTTGATTCTGTACACGTTAATTTAAGGAAATTACTTTGAGTTAAAGGTTTGCATTTAGTTAGTGTACATATACTTTTGTAAGTTATTTGTTTATTCAGAAATTACATTTAATTGACATGCACCTGCATTAGTACCTCTGTGTGTCCCAGTTTGCATTCTTGTGTCTTTAATATTAATTTGCTATGTTTTGTGGGTGCTACTTATGCATAGAGCTTTTCTTTACATTTATTTGTATGAGTACCATGAGTGTGTGCTTTTCTGACTGTTTATTATGGGTATTTAGTTTGTGGTTAGATATTTTTCCACTTTTTGACTCATTCTTGGGAGTGGTTGTTGCAGCTAATGTGTCAACAGGAGTCAGGCAGCTACAACTCCTCCCAGTGTCTCTGCCTCCTCCATGATTCTACCTGTGCAAAGGCTGCTCCCCAGTTTTGCTAGATGCCTGCTTTTCTGGATCTTCTTGTTCTCTTTAGATGAGTTTTACATTGGGTCTGCCTGCAATCATGGAGGTGACTGTTATTTGTTATCTTGGATGTAAAGAGTATGCGAGTCAGAGGGAGCATGGTGTCTGAATCCTTGAGGATCCCAGGTTAATGTGCAGTGGATGACAGAATCAACTGCAGAAGGAGCCAGAAATAGCGGCAATGTGCAGGCAAATGGCATTTTAGAGGGCTGTTGGTACGGTGGCTGAGGATGCCATGACCAGTGAGAGATGACACTGGTTTGGGGCCAAGTGACATGTCAATGAGACATAAGAGCAATACTACTGTGGAATCAAGGTGACATGGCACTGAGACAAAACATGGGTCACGGTGACATGCCAATGACCCAGGCTGATCTGTCAGAACAGGGAGAGCTTGAACCTGTCCATCAGCTGAATAAGGCAAGGGAAAACAGGAGGAGGAGGGTGAAGAAGGTCAGAGGCAAATCAACAGACCTGTACCTGGGCTGTAGGACCCAGATCACCAGCAGTGTGGGACATGCAGTGTCTCCACGGGGCCAGTTGTGTCCTGGTGTGAAGGGTTAGGGTAGTCTGTTAGCAGTGGCTGTTTGCTCAGTGATGGAGAGCAGGGATAACACAGTGATGACATCAGGTGGTGGCCATATCCTGTGAAGGTAGCCATGGACCATGGGGACTGTGCGGGCAGGGGCATTATTCCCAGTTGCTGGAAAAACAAAGAACCTAACAGGCAGTAAAACAAAAACAAAGGAGACTTGGAAGCACCTGACAGCCCTAATTCATCACAGCCCAAGATTTTTTTCCCCCTTCATGTTCCCATTATATTTGTTTGTAAAAGTGGAAATCAATTTTGAAGGTAATTTTCTGGAAAGAATGGAAGGGAGGTGGGAGGGCCGGATAAGGCAGAGATGGCAAGAAGAAAAAAAAAATTTAGGCCAGGCACAGCCCAGGGGCAGCTCTTGGCAAGGTGAAAGAAAATTGCATATTCAATCTCCATCCATGAATCTCCCTTGCTGCTGCCCGCCTCCTGCTCGAAAACAATGAAGGCTTTCTCCCCTACGCTGCACAACGCCTGAGTATCAGCGCTCACTTTAACTTCAGGGTCATTAATTCACCTGATTATTGCAGGAGAGGAGAGGGTTGCAGAGGCATCCATTCTAAAGAGCCCTCCCTTAGCTCATCCTTTGATTAGTTCAGGGTGGGGGGAGTTGAGATAATGTGTTGTCTTGGACACAGTTTAAAATGGGAGGGGTTGAAGAGGGGGTGGAAGGAGGTAGAGGTAGAAAGGGAAAGATGTGGCCCAGCTTGTTGTGGAAGGGAGGGTTGGGAAGCAGTCATTCTTGCATCCCTCTGCTGTGGTGTTACTGCAAATTAAAAGTAGCATGTTCCACTTCGTAGCTATCTTTCAGGGAGGGGAGGGGCATGGGTATATGTCGGCATGGGGGTGGGGGGATCTTATCATTGCTTCCTCAGCAGCCCAGCATAGTGTCACCCTGTGAGGTGACATTTGAATTTACAATTCCGCAGAGAAAAGCCATTAATTCACAAATTAACATTTCTCCCTCTCTCTCTCTCTAGCTCTTTTTCTCTTCCTCTCTCTCTCTCTCTATCTCACATGGATGTGCAAGCAATTGAAAAGACAAAGGAAATAGCCTTAAGGAAGAGACTTTACTGCTACTCTGTCTGTGCAGAGATTGCTACTACTGCTTCTAGATAGATAAACCAATTACCTGAGCTGCTCTGTTCATGGCAGCCTGCTATTACCTCCTTTTGTAGAGCTGATTCCATTGCTGGATTACACTGTGTGTATCTCATTAATGTAAACCAGCATGATACTGGGCACTGTTTCTGACCCTTCTTGCCATAGCCCCTTGCTCTGCAGTGGGAGAGGGAACTGGGAGAGGAGTTGAAGAGACGTGGCCATAGGCACAACGTACTTCCTAGTGCACACAGAGCTTGTTAGAATACCTGTGCTAAGCTTAGAGGAGATGGGGGCTTCCCTTCTGTGGAGCAGATTGCATGACATTAACCCTGATCTCTTCCGTGTCTTGGTGAGCACTGAGGGTGCTGTGCAAGAGGCCTTGTGTATGGGCAGCAGGTATGGGCAGTCCCTTGCATTCTCAGCCCTACACAGAGTTTTCAACAGGTGTAGAAATGTGTGTGGCAAGCAGACACATAGGTGTGAGTACAAAAGCTGTGTATCCATAGCTATAGCACAGGAGCGGCTGCACCAGGCGCTGACTGACTCACAGAGGTACACAACAGAGCTCAGAATAAGAAGCAAGAGTAAGCACTTCAGCTGACAGATTGAGAGGGCCAGATATCTCTGTAGTGCAACTCCATTGAAAGCAAGTAAAGGATGCCTGTGGAGATGTTCTCATCTAAGACAAACACTAGACACTATTTCCACACAGCCCTGTTGTCTTCTAAATCCCGCTTGTTGCTCTTTCCTGCCACAGTCTTTCTCACATACTTCTGCTATCACTGCTGCTGTGGCTGCTTGGACAGCACATGTACAGTATACACACACACACACACACACACACACACACACACACACACACACACACGTAGACACTCAGCCACACACTGGTGCCACCCCAGACACACATCTGTGACACTGGCAGCCTGGCTATGCTAACTCATACCTCTGCAGACACAGCTTCTCCCACCTGCTCTGGTGAGGTCTCTTCAGTGGCTCCAAGACTACCTGCTGTGGGGTACACTGGCATTCAAATTTCTGAGCACCTTCTGCTCAGCAGACAGCCTTGTAGGAACATGCTGGCTACCCTGCCTTGGAGCCTGGTCACACAGCTATGTGTGTTTGGGGAGAAAACGTCCAAGCAGTGTTGTTTACATAAAGACTTGCACATACTAAGGTGCAGTTATCCAGGTAAAAGAAAAATGGATCAGAATGGCTGTTTCTAGAAACCTGGTCTCCACATGCTCAGCGGTTGGAGCATGGGCCTTTCTTCAGCATTGCCTTGGGTCCTTAAATCTTCTTAAAAACTTATCCTTTTAACAAGAGCATCTGCCTCTCTGACATTCCCTGTGCCCCACACCGTGCACAGCACATGGCTGGGGAGCATCATCCCGCAGCTGGTGCTGGAAGACAGATCACGATCAGCGGAGGAATCGGCAGGCAGTGCCAGTAATTCAAACCATCCTGACCGTTCAGTGAACCTGAACCTGCTGACCTTGACAGCACTAGACAGAAGCGCCCTCAGGAATCCCAACCTTTAGAGAGGCATTGGCTGTAGGATGGCTCCTGCTCGCTCCCTTTTTCTCTCTCTCTTTCTCTTTGTGATCACATCCAGCAGCCAAGGGGGCCCAACAGTCAATCCCCAGTGCACCAATTAGCTCCTAATTTGGCTATCTCTGCACTCCCAAGTCTACATCAATGTAATGTTAAGCATTGCTTGCTGTTCCTAGATGTAAATCATTCCTATAGAGGAGGGTCTCCTTGTGCTAAAGGAAAACACTGAGCACCTTGTTCTCAGTCAGGGCCACAGAAATCCCTCCTCCCAAAATAGGAGCTGCTGCTGCTGCTGCTGTTTGGAAGGAAAGCAGAAGCTCTTTACTTGCCTAAGTGATAGTATCAGATCCTCCAGCCTTGTTTCACTGGATCCCGGGGGAACAACAAGATCTCACCAAGCGATTAGCCTGTGAGAATCTTGGCTGGACAGAGGAGGGGCAAGAAGGCAATTTGATTGGAGGGGAGAAAGAAAGAAAAGCCAGTGTGTTTAATTTTGTCACCAGACCTTGCATTAAAAAAAAAAATGCAGTTTTTGAACATTTTATGATGCTTTCAGGACTTTCAAGCTATCTCTGTAGCTGCCAAGCAAGACCTGAAAAACAGCATTTTGTGTTGGCCTGCAGAGGTTATGCTAAGCTCTAGGATACTGCATATGAAGGACAACTCTGTTAGTAGTAGGTTACTGTACCAGCTGGCTAGCAGTAGATGGCTGGAAAGAAGCAGTTACAGATACATATTTGTATCTATCTATTGAAACACACCAGACATGTTCTGTCTTCTGTCTGCCTCCATCCATAGCTCTTTGAAGGTGATTTTTCCAAGAATCAATCAGATAAAATAAAGGATGCTTTAAATAGGTGTCAAATGTAATTCATGCCCATCTTAAGGCCATTTAAAATGTCAGAGTTTTGTTAAGGGGCCTAAAAATAATGCCTAGATCCACATTTTCCTTTCACTTTTCCTTCATTCATCCAAGCATCCTACTTCTTACATTTCAACAGGTTCAAGGTACAAAGGCCTCTTCCCACAGAGGTCAACAGCTACAGGAAAACACACAGGAGTACAGTGCCAGAACAGGAGCTAGGTCATGGGTATTACAGTTTCCTTTTGGTTCTGCATCAGGTCAGGATTTCTTTCTCTCTTTGGCCCTGCCTTTTTTTGGTCAGAGGAGCTATTCTGTTTCTAAGCTAGGGGATCTGCATTGGAACAGATTTGTAGACATCTGATTAAACCTTAATGGGGTGGTTATTGTGTATGAAATGTCCATCAAACCTTGAGTGCCTTCTACTTCGTTCTTAAATGCTCTAGAAAAGGCTGTTATGAAGGACAGGTATACTTCCATGCCTGGTTTCCCAAAGGATCTGGTGTTCTTTTGCTTTGGCCTTTGGCATCTAGTCTGAGAAGAGGTAGGCCTTGAACAGAAGAGTTGACTTTCCAAGAAGATCAGAACTGTTCTAGAGTTAGGGACAACTTTATTAAATCCCAGCAAACAAAAAACAATACTCCACTAGCTAATCCTCAAAGATTCTTACAGCTCCTCTCTGCAGAGACCTCACTTGTTTGTAATACTGATTGCTGCCCATGGCTGGGCCCTCTCTTGTTTGGAGACTACCTCTTCCAATTTGGAATGTATCTGCATTGTACGTTTTATAGAAGTCACATCAGTATAGGTTCCTTCATGAACCTATAATGGCCTTCATGCAAGCTCATGCAGAAAGATGCCAAATTATTCTACTAATGGCTTACAGTTATTATAGGAATGAGGATTAAAAAAAAATATTTTGCATGGTGACATTTCAAGCAGATTGCTGCCTATTGAAAGCCTGTAGCTCTTTTATTGCATGGCATTTCACAATTATCCATCCTGTATCATATGTTGTTTATTAACCTTCCCATTCTTAAGATCTCGTTTTCTACTGAAATGTGGCTGACTCTCAGGTGGACCATGGCAGATGTTGAACAATACAGAGCATCAACTGTGAAATTTTGCTGTGCCATGTCCAAATGAAACCACAGGGGAATTAAGATATGCTGTGGGTAATCACTCAGGCTGGATTTTGTTCAGGACAGCCAGGTTAATGTCTGCACTCTTGCAAAAAATGCCATGGGAATTTTAATGACTCTGAGTGATTGGAGCCTTTGTTTTATGACACGTCAAAAATGGCAGCTCTAAAAACACTCTGCTTGAATACTGGTTTAGTGCTGACTCAGAAGAGCTTCCAATAACATGATTCACAAGTATCTGGCTCAGGGACAGGTACAGACTCCTTTGACCAGTGAGGTTAAGGCAAAAGTGTGCATGAGGGGAAAATAGGTGGAATGAAAGGAAGGAAAAGTCTAGAGCAAGTGAAACAGAAGGAAAGGAGGTATTAAGAGGCATATTAGTGGGGGACCAAGCCAATGGAACCAAGCAGTCTAAAGAGGAATTCATATATTCTAGACTGTGCATTAGAGGTGTCCATGGTCTGACCCAGATCTGCTGAGTCTTTATGCTGGTGTCCTCTCAGTGCTCTCCACTCAGGGATTCCCAGAAACTGGGAGGTGGAACTGGATGGTGACAGTCCAGCTCTGTGCTCCCTGCCTTGTGTCTAGCAGTCCTGATAGCAGTGTTGATTTGCATGTCAGGCAAAGCACTGCTTGAGGAAAAAAAAAAAACCCTCCAAGTGTGGCGGTGTCAGCGCTCGCTGTTGTTCGACAGTGTAAAATTAAATTAATAAAGCCCCCAACACAAGAAAACATAACAGGAAATTAATGGCCTTTACTGTCGCTCTGATGCAGTCATTTGCAACCCTGCTTTCCGCACCAAAGACTTCATAAATGCAAGCAGTTTCTCTAAACAAGCATAGTTAGGGCTGCATGCGATGTAATTTTTTGTGTTGCTTCTGTCCTTTGGAGCTAACAAAAGCCCCCCTTTTTTATATGCTCACCAAGGGGGATCCTGCCAAGAAGTAGCTCCCCAACAAACATGCTTAGGAAGATGAGAGAAGAGAGCTAAGTCATGCCAATGATGCTAAGAGCATCACCCTCTCTGGCAGAGGGAAAGCATAGCTTCTGGAGCCCTGCTTCCCTGCAGCAGCAGCTGTCCCCGAGAGCACTGCACTACAGGCAATGTTGTGGACACCACAACAGCATAAATCAGGATAACCCTTCTGATAACTTTTAGGATGTGTAAATCAGTATAACTACTGAACACAAGGGACTTACAGATTTACAATGACCAGAGGATCTGGCTCACTGTGTGAGAGTGACAATTGCTACTCTGTCAACTTAAACAAAGCCAGTGTACTGGATCCTAGAGGCAGCTGCCTTTCTATTTGTCTAACAGGCAAACCTAATAGCACTAGTAAGAGATACTAGACCTAGGAAACTGCCACCTAGGCTAAAACCCCTCACCTGCACACCCACACATGCTGCAGTACATGTTGTATACACATCTGAGACAGCTGCTTGCATCCTAACACCTGGAAGGAATTTTGCTGGCATTTTCAGTAAGGCTGGATGTGCTGATTATTACTATCCAACACAGACTTAGTTTCCCAGATGCTCTTGTTCAAATTTGCAATCATACACTTAGATACAGTAGTAAATACATATGATTTTCATATACATATACACACTCACTTCCTTAAATGCATTTTGCATGCTCCCATGATAATCCAAGACAGATCTGAGCACACACTTCATTACACATTTGCACACACAATTCATTACATTTACATTCTCATTGAGCACTGCCATTTTTGCTCATGTAAGCCCTGTATTAAAGCTGCACTGCCCATCCCTGCTCCATCTAGGGTACTCAGTCATAGACAAACCCTGTGTTAAAAGCACTACTGTCAGGCACCAGCACACATCTCACTCTTCCTCAGTCAGACACACTCACTTCCCTGCATGAGCAGCCTTCCTTACTCACCAATTCCTCACATGAGCTATACCCTCATTTTAAAACGTAAAACCCTTTGTTTCTGAGCCTTTCTGCTTTAAGCCTGAGCATGTAAGAAAGAAATACACACAGTCTATGTGTTGCTGACACACTTAAATTACAGAGACACATGGACCAGCACAGTACTACCAATTAGCATACTGAAATTCAGGCTTGTGGATTCCCTTGAGGCAAATGGACACAGGAATCCAAGCAACTGTGGAGTTCATGAAGGCTGATGGTCTTCCTTGAGGTGATAATCCTCTAGTATTTATGTTCCACTATCCCTATTTCTGCAGGATACTGTACATAACCTCAATTTGTACTGTATGTTCTTTCACCATTGCAGCGTAGATCCCTGGTAATGGTCCCTCTCTATGCATTCCTAAACCTTGCCAGCCCCTTCCATGCTCCATCGTCTCTATTCCACACTCCCATCTGAATTTGAGTTTCATCTTTCTCCCCACGAGTTATCACAGTCAAAGCACTCAAAGTTCTTGCAACACTACTATGGTGAAACACAGAACTGATCCATCTAGAGATGACATCTGCTTTCACACTGACCAAAAGACCACAAAAATTCTCCTGGAAGGAAATGTAACCCAAAATTTACAGCCTTTCTCTTCCAAACCTCTAACTAGTAGGGCAAGAAAGTTACATAGGTGAAAAGATCACCAGATTAGGACTGCCAGTCCTTGCCCTTGTCCTTACTGGGGGGCGTACAGTATTAGTTTAATAATCATTGAGGATGCAAACAGTGTCTCTAGAAACAGCTAGACTGGATCAGCTTGTGTAGATCAGGACATGAGTACCAGACAATCCTGGCCATCTGAAAATGTGTGACCCACGGCCTCAGGACAAGGTCTTTGTCCTCGGTGTCTCTCTTGGTTGGGGGTCAGTTCCGACACAGATGAGGGAGGTCTGCTACTCGCAGTGGGAGCTTGAGAGCAGGGTTTGAGGGCCGGCTCTGGTGGTGCTGGGGTCCTTCGCGGACCCGCGCTGAATGCAGCACGAGGGTCTGCGCAGGGCTGGCTGCCGTGAATGACAAGCACCGGCTATCGATCGCGTTCTGAACTCGGCCCAGCCGATAGAAGGTAATTAATGACTCCATTTGCCTCAGTACCGAGGAGAACAATTGAGTTTGAAACTGCAACAACTGGCAGTGTGGGGAAAGGCCCCTCGGGATGGACAGGAAAGCTGCCTGACAGGCCCAGGCTGCATGGGGACACGGGAACACATCAGAGGGGGAAAAAAGAGAAGAGAAAACGGAAAAAGGGAAAGAGCAGTCTTAACACAAAAGTGTGATTTGGGAAGGGGCAACACATGTAGCCACAAATGCTCAGGGAGTGGGAGAGGGCTGCTCTGAGTTAAGGACCCTGGCAGGGATGGTGCAGGCAGGCTGCAAGAGAGGACAGGGTCGCCTTGCTGGTGCAGAAGGACAGCATTGCAGCAGCCAGCTCAGCACCACTGCATCAGACAGTTGTGCTTCCCTTGGAGCCTTTGGCAATTAGATGGGTTCTGCTGTGTCACCTGGCTGGCAGTTCTCATGCCAGTCACATTCGCTTTTATTATGACTGTGATTTTTTATTGGTAGAGCTGCAAGGGCCCAGCTGAGATCAGGCAGATATGTCATAGGGATGGTAACAGCCCCTTCCCTAAAAGAGAGCAGTATCTCCATGTTTGTGTGGTAGCTGCACAGCTTCTCATGACCTTCCTAGATGTTTCTGTGCCACAAGGATCTCCCTATGTCAGCAATACTTCTGAGTTATTTGTTGAGATGGTCCTGTCCCACCCCGAGAAAGCGTTCTGTCTGTCACTTGTAGCCAGGGAAGTAATGAATTATGCTACTTTGTGCTACTTGTACATTTTGGTGTCTTTGGGGCTTCCAGACCTGAGAATATCTCTTTGTTTTGGAATTATTTAATGGGCATATTCCCTGTGTCAGATGTAGTTAAGGTTGTTCTGTTGTTCTTTGGCACAGCATTTCCTTGTTATCTGTCAGAATAATTCTGTGACACCCATGGAGCATTTCTGTGTCTTGTGTTGAGGGTTTACTCTGAACATTCACTGTGTGTACTCCCTTGGCTGTCCCTCGGAGGAGAGATATTTCCTGTCACATGTGCAAGGCCTGATCACACTGACAGCAACGTGCACCTTTGTAAGGGACACACTGATTGAGGCCATGGTTTGCCTCTCTTGCTGTTTGTTAAGATTCTTGCGATTTAAAAGAGAGGTTTCCCTTGTCAGTAAAAGGGAACTGGGAAAGGTGGTGGCGCTGCTTCCTATTGGGTACAGTTGTCACAGTTACCCAGGTGGCATCCACAGACTCATCCTGCAGCTGAAGCCTTCCTTTACCCCTTTGAACAGGACCCCTTCCAATATCTGCTTTCTTGGCAAATCTCTGCCCCTTAAGCTTTTACTCCTAGCACTGTTCTTCATCAGCTGAAGTGCCTGTTCACCCCAGTGCCATTCCTTGGGGGATCTGCTAGTCTTTCCCAATTCAAATTTTCCCCATAAGCCCTTTCTTCACTAGCACCCACAGCCCTTTGATGGACTCCGTCTCTTCCCTGAAGTCCTCTCTGGTCTTTTCTGCCACCTTTGCTCATACCCACATGGTTGTTAGCTCTCATACTTTGTGTATTACACTATTTGAAGCTTCTCATGATAGTCCAGCTTACAGTCATACGCTTAGATGAGAATTGCAGCTTTGATCTAAAACCAGTTATAAGTGTCTGGCCCTTGCAGTTTCAGGGAAAAAATGAAAACACATCTTCTGTAGGTTTTGACACCAGAAGACAAACACGGGGACTTAAAATCATTTGGTTTTGAAGAAAATAAAACAATCTGTGACTGTGAATGTCTCAGCATTAGCAACACAAGACATACAAATCTGTCTTTCAGGATCACCTCTGTGAAACCTTCTCTGCTTCATAAGTAAAATATATATGCACAATTCATATAATTGCTCTGTGAAGTTTGGGATTCATGCGTCCTACCATTATTAAGCCAAATACTACTGCAAGCTGTTTAGACAAGATCCACCTCAAGGTACCCTACAGGCCTCTGTCAAAAGTTTCTTTGCTTTTGCAGATTTTAAAGCATAGGCTAGGGCAGAGTGGTCCATCCCCCTCCTTCCTCCCTCTCCCCTCCAGGAATTTCCACCTAAAGCATTGTCTTTCTTCTTACAACTTTTGCACCCCTCTCTATCCATTTGCTTGTTTTGATCTCTCTTATTTCTTATTTAACCCCATTCTTTACCCTTCTCTTTCCTTCATCCTTCTCTTTCATTTCCCATAGACTATACAGATCCTCTCTCATCAGCTGGTCCAGGGTTTCCCAAATACACATACACGCTTATGTGTGCACATGCACACCCTCTGACATAAATAAATAAATAAATAGAAAGGTCAGTGAGCAGAGCAGCAATAACCCCTAAAACAGTACTATCAGAGGGACATGATTGATCAATTGAATTCCATAGCGGCTCAAAAATGTGGGATTAAGTAGTGTATTATACGCACAATGAGTTGAGGCATGATGTTCATTTCAAGTTCATTTCGCCAGCCCTCTGCCACCAGATCAGGCAATCAATAGGGGCAGCAGATATCATATATCACCTCTCTCCATGCTAGGCAGAGAGCACCATAATCTCTCGCAAATTTAGAGTGACAGATTTGTCAAGATCTGAAGGGCCCCTGAATAAATGAAGGAAAAGAGACTCTTACAGCGACTCGGGAAAGCTGTGATTTCAGCGTCTTCACACAAAGGCATGGCCTGTGCACACACAGAATACACTTGTGCACAGGGCTCTAAAGGCAGACAGAATTGCAAATACCTGTGCATGTGTGCACAAATCTGTGTAACCACTCAGGGCAACTCACTAAGGGTAAAATCTAGTTTAATGACTATAAGTGAAAGTTTTACTGTACATCTGTCCACTCACACTAAACACGATGCAGAGCATAGGGCTGCCATCCTTGAAAATCAGGTTTAGCCAAAACCAGCAGGCACAGACAAATGCCTGGTCAGGTATGTACTGTGATGCAGAATCTAAAGAATAACAGAATAATTATCTACTGGAAAAATACCCATGTGTATTAGCATCATGGTGTGTACAATCATACACACAGACTGACAGATGTGGAAAAATCCTCAAAGGCAAACAGCTTCACAGGCTGCAGATAGGTTGAGGGTGATACAGAAGCTTCTTTTTTTTTTCTAAGTCTGGACCCAGGAGTTCTGTGCCAGCTTTCTGGCAGGGAAGACCAGAGTTCTAGTCCTCCTGAAATTCAACCCCTGCAGAAACAGCCCAGCCCATCTAAAACATGAAAACTGTGTGCACAGTGTGCAGTCCACCAAGCCTGATCCTTGCTTTGTTTTCTTAGTCAAATCTGTCATGAACTCCAGATTTCAGGAAATTGATAACCTTCTCTTGGGCAAATAAGCCCGGGGAGAGGAGAAAACTCCAGGGATCAGTGCCAGTAAACAGCCTTGCTCTGGCTTGAGGTGGAAAAGAAAGAGAGAAGAGGCTGCTTGAGGGAAGGCTGCTGGCAGGGACAAATCAATATGTAATATTTTCTATGGTCTTGTGAGTGGTACTGTACTACGCTACTGTATATAATGTACTATTGATTATATCATATCGTATAATCACCTATAAACGGATATATCTCATAGCCAGAAGGCAGCAGGCTCAGTCATAACTCTGGGCCACCAGTTGGGCATTAACTGTGCCAGGAAAATACCATCTTGGCACCATCCATGAGCTAAAAGAGGACGCAGCAGAGTAGCATTGCTCTGGATGCTGCACAGTGAATGTCACTCCAGGCCCCTAGGAGCATCATGTGTCCATGAGCACCTCACGATTGCATGGAGGAAGGAAAATGTCTATACAGAACCTTCGACCAATTTCTTGACAGACAGCAGGTTTCTGAGATTCACAGACTGGAGGCCATGAAGAAAAGCTTAAGTAAGAGGCATTTTAGTGAAAAACCAGGAAGATAATTACAGCACAAGAGGGAGAACCGGATCTTAGGTTAGTCAGGGTGATAAGGCAGTCAGACTTGTCTGCTGAAGCACAGTAGGTAAGGATTCAGCATGGAGAGTCTGGAGGTGTATCAGCATGGATGAAGGAGCAGATTATAACCAGGCACACCAAAATTAGCCTGTGACAGCAGAAAGATACTCAGCACACTTCGAGGAGATTATAATGAGAAGACTTGCCTCAGATGAGGTGAGGGATTATGACAGAGGAAGATTCACTTCAGCTGGGACAGGAGGTTATAACAGACAGACTCACCTTGGATATGACAGATGCTAATAGCAGGAGACTCACTGGAGATAAAAAGGGGTTATAACAGAGAAAAATGCACCTCATTTGAGTTGGGGGATAACAGGGGAAAAAAACCAAACTGAACCCAAACCCAGATAGGTGATTAGATAGTTTATCAAAGAAAAAAAATCACTTTGGATGGGGCAGGGCATTTATAACGGACTTACAGCAGAGGGGATGAGTGGGCTGTAAGAGATGTGGGATGGCACAACAGAAATAGAGACACCCTGGAGCATGGCAGGAGGCACTGCTGTGAGATTGGACTGTGTCAGAGGGCTGTTGTAGGGACAGAGATGCACTTCTAGGGAAGCTTCTACCAGAAGGCAGCTATATTCTAGGAAGAACAAAGTAATACCAGGAAGGCTGTTTCCCACTGAGCAGGTGGGAATTTTGTAATTCCCACCTAGGTTTTGTAATACAATAATTCATTTTGGATAAAAAGAGAGACTGGCAGAGACAAAGATTCATCTCATTTTGGAGGGAGTTTTATAACAGAGGTATGGGTCATGATAAATCACAAGGTACACATTGGTGAATGGGACAGAAACCAACATATGTTGGATGGGACAGCTGCCCCACAGGGAGAGATTTGTCTCTGGTGAAACATGGAGTCAGAAACCAGATTTCCCTGTTATCTAAGGGGGATGAAAGACTCATCTAGGATATGATAAGATGAAAAGGAAATTATAACAGTGATAGCTGCTCATAGGATTGGGGAGCTACAGCTGAGACTGGCTCCCCTCCAAACTGTAAGAGAGCCTTTTTCCCATTGCAGGCTCCCTCAGTCCTCTCCAGCACAGCCCATCCTCAGCACTCTTGTTTCTCTGTGAACTGCCTCTCCAGTGGTCTTCTAGCGATGCTAATCGCTGTGCTTTGCTCCCATTTTATGCTCAGCAGTGGAGATTTGGCAATTTTTAACACTGAAAATCAGCGGAACCGAAACTCATCTCTGAGCTAAGCACCATTCTCCACAGCCTCACTCATCCTGGGCAGGAGAATCCCACAGAACCCACTGGAGCAGCCTGGCCACTCCGTCAGAGAGGAGGGGGCTCCTCTTGGACCCCTGCAGCCTCCTCTTCCCTCAGAGTGGCACAGCTGCCTGGGTGGAGGTACAGAGCCTCCCTCTTTCCCACTCTGTCCTTGTCCTGCATCTGTTACCAATCCAAGCCAGGGTGGTGCTAACTCCCTGTTTTCTCTGTCTGTGCCCTGCAGATGTATCCGAGGGCTCAGTTCCCAATGGAGATTCCCAGAGCAGCGTGGACAGTTTGCGGAAGCACCTTCGTGGCGACGCTTTCACCCAGCAGCAGCTGGAAGCTTTAGATCGAGTTTTTGAGCGTCCTTCTTACCCTGACGTCTTTCAAACATCAGAGCACATCAAATCTGAGCAGGTGAGGGCCTGGCCTGGTAATGGGAACCCACAGGCACTGAGAGGATGATGGCAGGGAGATTCCCCCACCAAAATCCCTCTCCCCCCTCCGTCCCTTGTTCTGACACTGACCTGTTATTGCACAGAGCTTTTACAGCCCTGTCTAGCTATAGCTGTATCACTGTGCTGATGGTCGTATATACACAAGCTTTACCTCCTGTCATAAACTTGCCATATAGATGCACACTGTGCTCTCCCTGCGTACCCATGACCACTTTTCCCTCTGCACATACACCTGTCTGTATGCCATGAACATGCCTACACCCCATCCATGTTCACTGGCAGACAGCACTGCACAGAAACTCCTGCACCCTGAGATCACACTGGTGAACAACGAGCCACAGGGTTGGGTTTTAATGGATCATTTTTCTTCATGGCCCAAAGCTGAGACTTGACTCCCATCTCCAACATAGTTTTCCACACTTCTGCAGCTCTGCCCACCTTTTCTTTACTCCCCCGCTCTCCCGGCCTTTTATCCCAAAAGCTGTTTGTCTTAATAAAATGAAAATCAAAAGTCTTTTTAAACCGCCCCAAGCCATAAACCAACAAAGGAAGAGAAGGAGAGGCTGGCTGTGGACTCCCTTCATCCCAGAGTCCCTGGGTTTATTACAATGAATAACCTTTATTTACTTTCATTAGACTATTAAGCACCAGCACAGTCATTTTTCCCCCTGAAACTCTGAGCAGGGCCCATAAAGCAAATCCAAAGCCTAATTGAGTTCATTTTAATTTCTCTCCGATCACAGCGAATTACTCTGGTGATAAATCAGGGGGCAGGCTCACCCCCAGTAGAAGGCCTAATTTGCAGCTAATTACAAAACTGATTTCTACAGGAAGATCAATACAAGAAGGAATTGGAAATGACTAGGCAGTCCTAGCCAAGCAGGGACAGGGGCGGGGAGGGGGCAGCATGCGTGGAACCTGCTGGAGGAGGGGAAGATGTGGGGAGGGGGCTGGGGAAGTGCATGGAAAAAAACGCAGGAGAAAGAGCAGAAAATCAGTTTTAATTTAACGTAATATTAATCAGAGCAACTTTTCCTGCTGTTTTGTAGCCTTCCTGGTTTCCCCAGCTCCTGTGTCTGGTCTGGAGGCTGCCACAATCAAAAGGCAATTACCAGAGCCTTTCGGACAGGACACCCTTTCAGATTCAATGGCTCTCCCCCTCCCATCCTTCTGTTAGCCATGTGGCTCCCCCCTCCCCAATTTCATACCCCAATGCACAGAGTGACAGAGGCAGGGGATGAGGCTTCTTTGTTTTTAAAATCTAGGACAGAGGTAACAGTGGAGGGGAGACAGGCGACCCAGGCAGAGACCCTGGTGACTGTGGGCCAACACTGGCTGCTTCCTACAGCCTCCTGTCCTAGTCATTGTAATCCTATGTCCCAGCTGTCCTTGTCACCAGGGCAAACACCTCCCACCTCCAGTCAGCCAAGAGGAGGGGATGTGGATTTCCCCTTTCTTTTCCCCTGAGCTGGCACAGACAGCCATCCCCATAGCACTGAAAGAAGGCTCAGCCGTACCACAGATAACTGGCCAGATCCCTCACCTCTCTTCCCCTTCACAGCATCAAGAAGATGGGTGGGATAGTTCATCCTAGGATGCCCCCTCCTCATCCCCCTCAACCCTCTTGTCACTTTATCTTCTCCATTTCCTCCTCCTCCTCCTCTTCCATCTGTGCAGGGGTTTGCGTCTCTCCTCTTCCTCCCCCCCATCTGTACACCCTTCCCTTTCTCCCATCACATCAATAGCGAGCTGTCTTTCTCCTCTCTTCCCCAGGGTAATGAGTACTCCCTCCCAGCTCTGACCCCTGGTCTCGATGAAGTCAAATCAAGTCTATCCACCTCTGCTAACCCAGACCTGGGGACAAATGTGTCAGGACCCCAGACGTACCCTGTGGTGACCGGTAAGCTGCCTGACCAAACAGCAGAACCAAGCTTTTTATTTATTTCCCTCATCACCATTAGCTTCTGCTTTTTCTGCTAATGCAAGATACCCCTCTGTGGCAAACAAGGAAAGAGACAGAAAGACTGTGGAGATCATAAGGGTTCAAAAGAAGTTTGAAATTCAGAGTGTTGGCAGTTTCGGATACACTTAGATGTGTCCAGGTATGACTCAAAGACAGGCAAACCCAGATGTGAATCACAAACTTGTGTGCCCAGATGGGGCTTAAGGTTGGGATGTTGGTGGAATGCACTGTGATTTTTTTCCTTTCTATCTGAGAACAACAGGGTCATGGCTTACCCATGATCTCCACTTGGTTTTCTTTTGGAGAAAAATTAGTTTAAGTTTTATTCAGCCCTGGCACTTGGAAGGGGCATTTGCAAATTAAATACTGAGATCTGCTGAACAGCGACTGCTGAACTCCCTCCTCCTTAAGCCCACCAGTCTCTTAGGAAAGCTGGCAAAAAAATTTGTTCACAGCCTTTCCTCATGTGTGGGCACATTAAACTCAGGTGTGTCTGGGAGAGTAGAAACTGTGAGCAAGCACATGAAAGCAGACAAATCAGAATGCAGAGAAATAGGAGACAATCTCTATAGCAGATGCTTCACTGAAACTTCCTTTTTGCTGGTGGCAGGTGCAGAATATGAGTGGCATGTGTTGGCCTGGGGCCACGGGTCACTCCCACACCATCCTGATACCGGTGTTAGACTGCCTGTCCTGTGTGTGTCTAGAGACATTAGGAAGTATTCTGGTGCCACAGCCCTTCTTCTCAAGGCTTTGGTTGCCATTGGTGGCTGCTCACACAGCTACCAGACTTGCACATCTCCTCCTGGGTAGCTAAAGTGGCTGCAAGGCTCAAGTGACTTGCCCCTGTTTGGTATATCCCCCTTTCTTGACAACTTTTGTAGCCCCTGTAGGAACCTCATGGCAGAAGTTGAGAAACAACTCATGACAAAGAGGTCTAAGTCCTGTTAGCAAGGGAAGAAGCTTCTTGTCCCTTCACCAAAAAGTTGTCCTCTGATGGCACAGAATCAAGGGCACTGGAGTTTGTATCTCAATTTTTTTCTTGCAGAATCCCCAGCTAATAGCCCCCGATGTCAAAGCAGCTCATGGTTGAGGCAGGCAGTCATTGCTTGTTCAGTAAACATTGAGCAAAGGCATGTTGTTGCATGCAACTTTTGGCTACCGAGAACTTTGAGACCAGGCAGGATTAGTAACAGTTAACTCAAACACAGAGGATATCCAGTGTGAGGTCTGCAAAATCTCATGGAGAACATGGGAGATGAACTATATTATTCAGGAAGTGTCTAGAAAGCATGACATCCCAGACCTTTTTCATGGCTTTTACAGCTATCAGGCTTGATTTAGAATCCTTGTAGCCATGCAGTTTCTTAGCCAACCAGAAAAAAAATGGTTTAGCTGTGGCAAAAGTGTTCTACCTTTCTTTGTATTTGCAAAACTCAGCTGTTGTTCATTTACTGTTTAGCAGATCCACGTCTCTTACAGGAAATATCTTTTTGTCTTTGAGGGGCAAAGCCAGCAGGAGAGCAAGGCAAATCCCCACAGCTAAATGTAAAGGTGACATGTCTACAATCAGAGTTTAAGATTCAAAGAAGCCATGCAAATAGTTCTTTTTAGTCCTTTTGCCTAAGTGAAGATGGTGCATTCCAGCTTGTTAATGTGAGAGGAGCCTTCCTGAAGGCTGGGACACTACACAAGCCTTGGGCATGACTCTCACAAGGGCACAGCAGGAGACAGATTTGGTCTCACAGAAGAGACTATAGGCTGAGGAAAAAAAATTTTCTTCATGTCCCTCCCACCCTGTGCTACCCCTACTCTTTTTCCTGCCACGTCCCCAGCTCAGCTTGAGAACATCCCCATCTGATCCATCTGGATCCAAGAGAGAGAAAAGTTCATTTCAGACCCAGCTTGACATTCCCAGGTGGCAACTTAGCACTAACATCTCAATCTGTATGCGACATTTCAATCAGTGCAGAGTAACAAAAGCAGAACTATTAGCACTGGGAGCTGTTCACTGGTGGTAATGATGGAGAAACTCAGAAACTGGAAATGAAAAGGGGAAGAAAAAGCCCCTCAACACCCTGAAAGGCATCAGGGGAAGAAGGGCGGAGAATTTTTCCTGTACACTTAGGCCAGGATCCAATGTTTGGATTAATGGTCCCATTACCCAAGAAAGGACTTCAGATAATGCTCATTCTTAAAATGTTTTTGCTGGCAATTAAATGGTTGCAAGTATTGATCTTCATTGATCTGATGTTCTCAATTTGCATAATCTATTAAAGATGAATGATTCATTATATGTTTGCTATGGGGCTGGGCAATGCTTTCAGGAAGGACCAGAGAGGTGAGGAACTCAGTGCTGCCTCCTGATCTACCCCAACTAGGAAATTAAGGAAGAGGCATGCAGATTTCTTTGGTATCACCCAGGTCCTGTTCCCAGGAAGGGATATTGGAGTAATAGTGAGTATTGAATTGCTGGCTGCCTCTTTTGCTGCTATGGTATCTTCCTTGAAATGCCTCACAGAATGCCCAGGGCAGTCTGTGAGTTCAAGTGATACCTGAAACAAACGTGAAATAAATCTACCCATTCAGGGTACAAATTCTGTGTGGAGTCACTTCACAATGTGAGATTTAGAGCTTCAGTCTACAAGCAAGTCTCCCCAGCTTAGTCTCCCAGACAGAAAAAAGTATTCCTAGGTCTTTCCAAACCATAGCTGTATGATACCAGATCCTTGTCTTTTCTGAAGCCTTAAGAGAAAGTCCTTCTCTCTGGCTCATGACTAGCTGTCCTCAGCAAGCTCTTTCAGCTCACACCATTCTGAGACTACGCCCCTCCAAAAGCCATCAAAACCTCATCAATATGTAGCTACCTAAGATCTTGAAATGTAGTGAGATACGTAAGGAACGGTGTTACAGAAGTCCCTTTATCTGTCTGGGAGCTTCTTGGAACTCAAGAGCTGGAAATGCTGCAAAACAGGCAGCCACCTCTTCAATGTGCCAGAAGGCCTTCCCCAAAGTCCTGGGCATCTATTCAAAAGAACAGCTTAGAACCACAGCTATGTACAGCCCAGCCTTGCCTAGTACTGCCAATATCAAACACTCTCTTTCAGACAATTATTCTATTAACACGTCTTAGATAGCTCATTTATTACTCAAATCTCTTAAAACAAGTAAACAAAACCATTTTTTTTTTTACTATGGAGCAGACAGGTCATCCTGATTTCTCCATATTAAGTATGTGCGAGGAATTTCCATGAATGAGTTGTCACTTAGGGACTAGCTGGACACTAGGCTAGGAAACATATCCTGCTGTCCTTCATATGGAACAGACAATGCAGAAATTTTCAACCTCCTTCTGAAGATTCCGAGAGAGAAAGCACTTAAGAGTTGCTTGAGAACACCACCTCAACCTCTTTCTGCACAGACAGGTGAGCTACATCTTGCCTTGATGTTGCATGGCTCTCATAGCTAGATTGGTGTAGATCCCTCTCAGTTTCTTGGACAATATCTTTGGACCAGAATTCCTAGAAGCAAAGATCCAGGCTCAAACATACCATGACAAGGCAAGTATGTGCAGCGGAACACTGTTACAAGAATTCTATTGTTCAGAGTCGTTCTACTTCAATCATTTCTATTGAAGGCAAATAGTCAAAGCAGATGAGTATAAATCTGTACAGGGCTAGGTAATCACAGAAAATCTCAATAGCTTTCTTTTATTCACTCATTTCCATGGATCTTTGAGTTTGGAAGGTGCACAATAGCTAGGTAGGTACTCAACAGCCAAGAGATGAGTGGAGGAGAAGCTCAAGAGTTTGGCACTAGCAATAGGAGTACTTTAAAAGTACAAGGATGTTCACTGAAGCCTCGAATCAAGAAGAGAACAAAGATTAAGATTCACCTTTAAGCACCACCAGAAGTCACAGCTGTTGGAATAGTCATTCAAAGAACTATTGAGAGTGAGATGTCTTCAAAGCAAGTTCTGAGCTCTGGGGACTTAGATTAATAGTTTGGGAACAGAGCTCTTTCCAACTCAATTATCTAGCCCAGGAGTTACCCAACAGAGAGGCAGTACTAGAGCACAACAGACTTTTCATGTATGGCTTGAAACTTGCTTGTTAACAGACTACTAAAGGGGAGAATTTACTCCTGGATGGATCATAAATTGACAGCAAAGATGAAGAAAAATTTGCCTTAATTGAATCCAAGCAGTTTTAACTAAATAGACCTTGTTTGCGAGCCCACTACAATCCATGAGATGTACAAAGAAAAAGTAAAGGTAAAAGACAAGATGAAAAAAAAATCACCTCAGGAACTTCTACTGGGAATATGTGTCCCCCTCTCTTCCTGTGAGGAAGTTTATGAGTGCTTCTCTGCTACAGATAGCACCTATTAACAGGAATAGAGAACCTTTAAAGTCATCACCACCCACCAAAACAGCTATCATGTCCTATATGGAAAATGTTTCCTTCTCTCTGGAAAATAATTTTTTCCCTAAAGCAACAAATATCATCTGTGGTGAGAAAACCTGATGACAACTCATGACATATCGAACAAAGGCACCACAAAAGCAAAAAGTTCATGGATTTTACTTTCCTCCAGACCTCCCTTCTCTGGCATAAGATCGTTTTTTTTTTCAGTTTCTTTTTTTTAATTCATACATGAATGTATGCAAAAAAAGTTGGAATTACTGACAAAAATGATAGTTGCTATAGCTGAAAGACAAAAAAAGTAGTATTCAAACAGCATCTGATTTCTGTGAAAGTTTTCAGGAAAGCTGATTGTGGAGAAATCACTGGCTAGACACTTGGGAAAAATTTCTGAAATGCTAAACAATCCTTTGAGAACTTTAGCCTCCTGCAAGGTGAAAAGATACTATTTCCTTCATTTCAGATTAATGAGTGAACACAAGAGAATTTTGTTCAGTTCAATAACCTGGTCATTTAAAATGAAGAAACAAACTCAGATTTGAAAAAGCAGGAACATTTGTTTTCCTCAAATTAAGTGAATTGGAGTTGGTATGAAAGCATGAAATCTATTAGTCTTAAAATAGGGTTCTTAAGCCAATCCAAATTCCTCCTTATAGCTATCCTTTCTTCCAGTTAGTAAATAAATTTTTAATGCAAAACCTGCTTAGAAAAGCTTGCTTTTTCTGTTCTAATATATTTAGGAAGTCAGGGAACTTATGGTCATTTTATTTAATTAGCATGAATAATTACAAATACAGTTTTAATTTAATTCTAATTTCAATCCAAATATAACTTGACACAGATAACAAGTAAAAAGTTAATAATCTAATAATATAATAATATGGACTCATCATTCACTATTTTGCCATGTAATAATATGTGAAGACAAATTATATTAAACAACATAATTGCTTAAATAAATGTGCATGATACAGTTCATCTACTTAGCAAAAACTGAAATAACTATGTTTAGGGTAAATTTTGTATTTGTCAAAATATTTGTTACCTCCCATAAAATTCAAGCTTGTAGAAAACAGCTTCACAGTGGAAACGTAAAACAAGTTGATCCAGCTTGCTGTTTTAAATCATGATTAAAACTGACCATTACATTCAGTTGTACTTAAAATGTTACAGTGAGAGGGGAACTATTTCGTTCCCCTTTTCCTTGTTTTTACTGGTGAAAAATTCCTGTCTTACTCCAGTCTACTTTAGCCTCTGATACCAGCGAGCAATGGCCCTGGCCAGGGCTTGACCCATGTGACTTTAAAAAACCTGTTTAGCAAACTGCTGGGGGGCCCAAGTTGGCTTTGGTGGTGGCAGATCCCACAGACGCTGACCCCGCTCGCAGCCCAGCAGCATGGCTGCAGTCACCAGCAGTCAAACAGTCTCTTGGGCACATCTCTGGATTCTCCAATGCCGTGAAAATGGAACATGATAATCATTCATGTGTCTGCTATAAGGCTGTTACTATACTGCCTCACTAAAACGAAGGTAGTATTTTCTGTGAGCAAGCCTCTCATATTTAAGATGAGGAACTGGCAAAAGCAGAAGTCCACAGGACCCCCAAGTTTAATCAACTGTTTCCCCTCCTTAAGAAGAGATAATATCTTCTTATCTAGTCAAGGAATTTGTAAAAGCAAAAGGTGTTACTATTCTTCTCTGGGACCAAATGGCTGAGAGTGATAGATGGTCAGATGAATGATTCCTGAAACAGACAGGAATGGGGGTGGAGGGGAAGGAATCACATAAACTATTTCTATGCATTCAGTGGAATTTTCACTGACGGTAACTTTATAATGCTGAAGAAAGCAGCTGGTGGACTTTAAAGGCATATTCAACTGAACAACACAGAAATGGATGGGCCCAAAAGAAATAATATCTTTGCTTTCCTTAAATTAGCATTTAAGTGAACAATAGAAGTGAATGAAAATAATGTCATATAATGACAATAGCAGTGAATCACCATTCCAAGTCCAATTTTCTTCAGCAAGAGGACAACATTGCAGGCTGCCACACTCCATGCTGCTGGACAAAAGGGGACTTTTTTTAGAGAAAATAATTGCATTATATTGTCTTTCCAGCAATTCAAGTTTTGCCTTTTCTTCTGAGGTTAAATGAAGGATCCAATGAGTATGATTTTGATAAAAATTCTTACTATGTAGACATTTGCTCAGTGTAGCAAAGACTGTGCTTTATACCTGAGTTAAGCAGACATTAATAACTTTTGGTGTCCGTCAGCTGTACTGGATTTAATCAGGCCCACTTCTTGTACAACCAAAATTTCCCACTGCAGTCTTTCAGAGAAATTGAGAGCTTAGAGTAATCTTTGTCCCATCTTTTTAAGTTTACAACTGCTGTAGGCTACCAGGGAAGATCTATCCTATCTTGACATCAGTAAAATACCTATAGAGTTGGAGTTACCTATATGAGGACTGTATGAAATACTAACAGGTTCTAATTGCATTGCCCAGTATATATTTCAAAAGCATCTTGTTTAAGAGGAAACACTCAAGTTGCAAAACAACAAGGAATAAGCACATGCTACATTTTAAGGCAGGCAGAACTCGCCAAATCCAATAGGATGGGACTCAAGAAAGTGGACAATATAAACTCCACTGAACTTCTCTGTTTGTCAAGTGCACAAGTTGCATGCACATCTTCCTCCCCTCCACCCAGGACTTCAAAGTATATCTTCCTTCTTCAGCTCCATCTTAAAACAAATGTACTGAGAGCCACATGAAATAGACTTCAGTGGAGTTCTCAAGTGATTAATCAGTATTAAAGTAGCTTCAAAGAGTGAGTCCAGATCACAGGTCTACTGAAAGATCCATGTTTTACTCTATATGAAGAGTCTAAAATTTTCTCTTCAAAGTAACATACAGAGTTAGCAGGTCAGTTTACTTGGAAAGCAGAAGTTGATCAGATTAGACATAAAATCTAGATGTATAACATTCAGTTTAATGAAAAAAATACGTCAAATACATTACAAAATTTGACAGGGGATGTGATGTCACAACAGCTTTGGCTCTTAGGGGAAAGCAGCCCAAGGTTGTTTCTTTAAATATGTACTCAACTATGTAATGGGCTAAGAACATGGATGAATGTGTGCACAAACAAAAAATAAACCTGAACACACAAGGCTCACTCTCCAGTCAGTAGGAAGACAAGAAAGGTATAACGAGAAGCAGGTTCATCTTTGCACACCTATAAGTTCTTCTAGCAAAGGTCTGTTATGATCAGAGAAGAGAAAAAAACAGGACAGTATTGATTTTCAGTGCAACTTGCAAAATGCTCTCACAACAGAAAACCTAGGAAACTAAGAATAGAAAAAGTGATTCCTCTGATATGACAGTAAGGAAAAGCAAACCGTATGCTGCGTGAGTTCTGTTTGGTCTTTTGTATGGCTTTTGGAATTGGAGGCAAAATTCCCCTATGGGAGTAAGTGATATAACTCCACTGCCTATAGTGTAAATTCACCAGTCCATGAGTTCTGAGGACCCAGTCCCATTCTGTTTACCACAATGAAACTTTTCCAAGGAATAGAGAACACAAATACAGAAAAAGATGTTTCAGAGGTGGGTACAAGGATAGAATTCAAAACACCTGAAATAAGATACAGCTTTGGCACAGGGCTTGCACAGGGCTCCTACATGAATTTGAGTATTCTTCTCTGGGCTCAGTTCCTCACAGATAAAAGAGTGACCCCTAAGCAATGCTCTAAGGATATGTGTTGTAAAGTGTGGGGCACGGGGGTCATACAAATATTTGATAGAGACCTCAGGAAAAGACAACAGAAAACATTGTCAAGATGGTAAGCGGTGTTGAGTGGGTGTGTAAAAGCCATCCCTCATGCATGGATGCACCATCTTGGTATTCTTTGTGTACTATAAAGAAAAGGAGCACTGGATGCAGATAACATCCTCCAGGAAGCCAGCAATGAAAAACAAGCATCTTATCTAGTCTTGCAAACAACCCCCGCCCCGTTTCCCTTCCCTTCAGCAGGAGAAAGCATGATAAAAGCTGAGATGAGTCTCCGTAGGAACCCAAAGCTGTGAATCTTCCTCTCACTCCGTCTGGCCAAAATCCCTTCATTCACAGTAGGAATTTAGGCTAGAGATCACCAGTTCTTGCTCTCCGCCAAAAAAACAGAGGAGAGGGTTAGAATGGAAGAAAAACAACCATAACTCAGAAAATACAGTCAGAAAGAGAGGAGTAGGTGATTCACAAAACGTTGTCCTCTGCTATGTTTCCAGCTATACCCCCAGCCCGCTGACTTTCAAGTTTCCCCCACCATGACACTGGGTGATATTTTTTTGGCCACCTATAAAGAAGGATACTGTTCGCCTTTTAGAGGAAAAAAGGAGACTGGGGCAGGAATAGATTTCTGCTGCTTTGGAAAGGGCTGGCAAACTCACTCCACTCCCCTCCCATTCAATTACAGGTTGGTATTCCAGCCTTAGTATCAAGATATACCTTGGGATTCGCTGAAGGAGCCTTACTGAGAAACACTCCCAACAAAACATAGACAAGCCAAAATGGCACTGCTCCACAGCTTGCTGGTAGTAGTGCAACTTGGGATAGGCAGGGGCAAGTTCTCCATCACAAATATGAAAGAATTAGAGAATGGAGAAAATCAAAATTGAAAATATAAAAGATGCAGCTGAAGTTAGAGGTGGTTAAAATGAAAAATGTGACTGTGCCATTCACAGGTAGATAGATAGATCAATCAATTGATTTCATATACAGTGACATGCTTTGGAGCTATAATTCACTGCTGGGGCAATTATTGCAGCATAGCAGTGGCAGGAGTTATACCAGAGACAGGATTCAGGTGCTTTTAGTCAGTGGAGAGTTGGACAACAAAGGAGTAAAAAATGGTGAATGCCATCCATCAGTAAAGATACATGGGATATAAATTATGTCTGTGCAGTTGCAGAGTGTAGAGGGAAAGATAGACAGACAGATAAATAGACACATAAAAGTCTGAGTTTTGGTTGTGCAATCATTCGCTGTCTGACCTTATCCTCGCCTCCTTTCCACTATTCTTAGAGAGAAGAGTGTTTAGTATTATTGTGTTCAAGTCTCTTTGCCATGTTACTGTCGACTTCTTTATCCCCCCACACACTGAGTAAGTGCCGATGCCTCTGGAAGGTGCGAGGAATTTTTCTTCATAAGCCTTGATGTGTTCAAGAGAGGGCTGGGCTCATCTCCACTGTGAATCTGACAGGGATTTTAACAGCCTCACAACATTGGGACAAATAGCTCCTGGTCCCTTAACCCTTCCCAGCTTTGCAAGGCAAGGCCTAGCACTGTTGTTCCCATTGCAAGGGCTTTACGCAGTCTTTCAGGCTGAAATCCTCTCTGTGGTGGCTGGGCAGAGCGGAAATCCAGGGGCTGGATCAGATTGGCCTAATGCTACAGCAGCTTAAGCAGTCTGTTTTACCAGAGATTATGGTTTCACTTACACAGAGCGCCTGAAAAATGCTGCGGTTTAGGAAGGATTATAGCTGAAAATTCCACGCTTTAAAAGAGAAATAAAGCAGGGGAGGGACTAGGAAACCCAACGTGCCTGGGGGCTGTGCAAACAGGATTAACCCCTGCCCATAGCACCTCTTGCTTCTGCCCACCCACGCTTCCATGCCCACCTTATTCTCTGCCCTTTCCTCCTCAGCAGCTCCCCACACCTGCTGTCTCTTGTACAATAAAGAGAGTTGAAAAAGGAGTATGGAAAATGCCCAGGACTGAAGTATCCCTAGTTTATTTACGTATCACTGTCGAATGACTTCCTTGAAAAATATCGCTTCACTATCAGCCTGTGAAAGCCCAGGGAAATTTTGGCCCTCTGCCTGCAGATAGGTCTATTAATCCAAATTATCTTGTATCAACATTATTTGGATAAAGGCTTCAAGCACTCCCAGAATGCTGGTGGTGACTGCCCGTTTGGTCTGAAAGTAAATCTGTGCACTCCTTGCCATCTGATGACAGAGGATGCAGGAGAGAAATAGCTTGGGGGGTTCTCGATCTACAGAGACTGGCTCTGGCACATGAAGGATCACTAGTGGGATGGTAGGACAGTGTATGGTTGTAAAAAGCAGAAGCTGGGTGCTGATGTGCTGCCTACTCTGGGGACTTTAACTGTAAAACAAAATCCAGATACTCCAACTTCCATTCTCCATATCCTCCACAAAAGGTCCTTGCTAAACAGAGCTTCCTAGCAAAAAGGGAAAAGAAATTAAAATCCTCACTTAGCATACCAGTGACTTCACGTAGTAAACTAAATGAAGAGGAGGTGTATCCCTTTGGCCAAGCCTGATCCTTCCCAATTAATTGAAACGTAAGCATATGTCTCTGCTGCAAAGAAGTCTTGGTGAGACTTTTGCTGGCCACCCATTTTAGAAGTACTTGGAGTAGAACACAGATGGAAAACTGTCATTTTTGCTAGGTAGCAAATCTTTAGGATACAAATATCTCAGGATAAACAGCATTCACAGAGAGAAATTGCCCAGCCCTTTATTGTCTAGGTGAGCACTACAGCCTCGCAACAAGGTGCCTAAAGTTAATTAAGCCAGTTCTACATTAATGAAGTCAGATTTATGACCTAATTATGTGTCACATTTCTATTTCTCTGTATAAATCAAAACCACCAGAACTAACTTATTTCATAGGCCATTGGCAATAGTTGCCATCACAGCAGAGAGATGGCTTTCATTTATTGGCTTGAATTTGTTTACCTGAGGATGGATGGTTTGCTAGATAATTTGGATTGGATCTGATCACATCATCCATACTTTGCTTTCAGGTGGCCAAATACAGGACTCTATTACTGCTGACCCAACAGCAGTGGGTGTTCTGGAGTACCCATGCTTTAGGTCACAGAGCTCTCCAATTCCCAAACATCTTACTTGGCAGCCAAGTTAGGAACAGTGACAAAGCTCAGGCTATTGTGCCTGTGAAAATCAACACATCAGAAATGGAGGCCCAATGCAAACAACAATGAAAATTAGACCTTTTATAAGTCCCCCACATTTCCTCTCTTCCATTATGTCTCTCTGTCAAGGCATCTATCTGGCTAAACTACACTCTGGGAACAATCAGCATCAGCCCTGACTGCTTTTATGGTTAAATCTCAAAAATGAGCCACTGTGAACAAGATCAATTGGTTGATCCATCTGACTATCCACCTATTAATTACACAGTCCCATTTGTATTTTAACCTCAAACTCCAACTATACCAGTTATGTCAAGCTTTTATGAAATTTGGCTTGAGAAGCTTTGGCCATTACACCCAGCAATCTGTTTAATAGATGCTTGTAGCAAGGCTACTCTCCTGAGGAAGGTTACCTTGGGTTTGAATAGAAAAAGTGGTGCAATTCCTTGGGCCAAACTGTGCTAGTGTAGCATCTTCATATGGCCTTGGCCAGCAAGAGAAAGCAGCAGGAAAGGGAGCACAAAAGCTTCAGAGCATTCTTCTTCCCAATCCTATGCTTGTTCCTGTCCTCCCTCTCCTGCATGTTCCCTCCCTCACCTCTCCTCCTCTTGCCTCCCATTCCTCCCCTCTGCCACTGCACTCCATCCCCCTCATCTCCTGCTGCCCCGCAGAGGCATTCCTGCAGTCCGAGCCTAGCCCCCAGGCACATTTACTGCTGTTGTCTCAGCACTGGCTCCTCTGATCTACTCCTAGCCTTTTTATTTTTATTTTTGTTTTAAAATTAATTTCCCTGTAGATTTTAACCACTCCATTTTCATTTACCCATTTTGTTCTTCCTCTCCTCCCTTCCCCACCCTCCTCTTCCTTCCCCGTTCCCTTTGTCTGTCTGTGTCCATCCCTTACCCTACCACAGAAAACCTCTCCTCTCCCCTCAGTATAAAGCAAGAGCCTCATGGAGCCTCTCTCACCCCTTTCACCCCCACCACGCCGGTCGGCTCTGGGCAGGCTGATCTTCAGCCCTTCCACATGGCCCTTTCAGACGATGCGTCCACGCCTTGCTACAGTGCCTTCCTTCATCATGGTGCCCACTTTGGGCAGTCCAGCAGCCAGCCTCTGATAGCAGGTAACCGGCCTTGGCCACAAACTGAGTGGGGATGCTGTAGGCAAGGGGTTCAGTTTCGTCTGATGGGGAGGCCAGTAAATGCTGCAAGCTCTTTGAGTGCAAGTGGGAACCAGAGCAACCACGCTCCAGGTCTGCATCTGCAGCATATGCTCTCAGCTCCACGAAGAATCAAAAGGTTTTCATGCCTGTCCTTCATTTTTAGAATAAAATGGGAAAAGAAGCTCTAACTACCTAGAAGTGACTGGGTGCCCCAGTTGTATTGGGTTTGGGACTTAGTATAGAAACATGCATACAGCAAAATCCTGTGTTGCCTCAACAGCCATAATGTCCCTGAGTACTGCAGGCACAGAATACTGTGTGCTAGCCTAAGGTAGGTGACAGCAGCGTGAAGATCCCAGCCAGCTCTAGGCCTGCCTGTTCAGCATGGGTTGCAGCTACCAAGTCAGATAGACACGGGCAGTTGGTGAGCATTGCCATAGCTGTGCTGTGAGCAGTATTTGAGTCACCCGGCTTGGGAGTGTCAGTGTGAGCTGGTGCCTTCACACAGCAGAAGTTGTGTTAACCAAGAAGTTAAGAAACCCAGCATCATGTCTGAATGTCATGAGCCGAAGGATGTGTGAAAGACTATGCTTGACAGCCAAAGGAATACAGAGCTGAGGTAGGTGGCCTTTAAGGGAAGAGCAGAAGTGAAGAAATAGGTTGCAGAAGACGGCAGCATTTATGAGTAGCAGGCAGAAGGGAAAGATGAGGAGGAAGGTCAAGTTTCAGGTAGGTACTAAGGGAAATTCCTGAGCAGGGTGACAGAAGCAATATTGCTGCAGAATCTCAGGGGTGACTTGGGTGAGATAGTGGGTATCATCTTGGGCAACCACTGGCCATTTTTCAGAGGACGTAATCTGGGCTTTTTCAGAACAGTCGAGTCTTAGTGCAGACCACAGTTCCTAATACTCAAGAAACATATCTTACCTCTGCCTCCTTCATGTTCCTATATTATTTTTCTCTTTTGACTTAATATCCTTCCTTTGTCTTGTCATGTGAGATTTCCATTTCTAAACCTCCACGCAGGAAAACAGCAAGTAACAGCAGAGAAGACTTGTGTTCATAAGACTGTCTTGGTCCTACTTTACTGCAGCCAGTAAGAGCCTCTGAGTTCTGGGCACTTCCCAAGCCAAGAAGTGGCTCCAACAGTACAGATATCTGGGGATACTTTTATATATGACCATCTTCTAGCTTAAAAGGCACTGTGTTTCTTGAGAGGCATGTGCATTAGGACTCTTATAGGGAATTCAACATGGGACAAAGCGTTCAAAAGCACGAACAATGTGGAAGTGATTCAGGGGCTCAGAAGGTTCTTGCAGGGGGAAGAATGGCTGCAGCTGGAAGCATGTTATGAGCTAGCTTTGCCATAGCCCTGCAGTACAAGAATTTCATAATCCTGTCTACCTGTTTGTAATGAGAGGAGGTTATGGAAGTGCCTGTTTGTATGTAACAGCATTTTAAGAGTTTCTCAGCGAGACTCTTACTGATGTTACTGATACAGTACTTGTTTATTATCTTCTTTTTCAAGACTGAGATTCTGACAGATGATCACTTCCCAACAAATTTTCCATGCTCAGTTTTGAACATCAACCTCTGTGTGCTTGTGTCTGAATAAAATCACAGGAGCATATGTGCACACATCAAGTTGCAGAGTGAGTGTATATGTGATCCCACCTGAATGAAAGTGTCAAAATGAATTAATTTTGCCTGCAGCTAGATAATGTTATCTCTAACTTTTCAGTGACACTGTTTTCTCACTCATCACTTGTTATTTCTCAGGCTAGTCAATAAATGAAACTAAAGGAACAAGAATTTTAAGCAGAAAAATTTCTTGCCTTAAACCAAAATGAGAAAAAAAGTAACTACATCTACTAGGTGTTATTCATACTGTTTAACATACAGCTACAAGTCACTAAAGGAATTATGGTGATAAAAGAGTAAAAGAGTGTAGAATATTAATCCCTGATACATTATGTATTTATTTTCATCAGTATTGGGGAGTGGCTGGAAAATGGCTCAGCTCTCGTCTAAGAGGACATAAGCTAGGAACTTCAGCCACTGATTCTGAACCTCTTCAGGGAGAAATATGAACTTGCATTTCTGGTTTTTTGAGTGAATCACCTCAGTAATCCTTACTCAAGACCTGTGAAAGCAATGACACTGGTTTAGCCTACCTCATCCCAGAGAAACTTCCTCCCTTCAGGTTAATGTTCCATGCCTATTAGTTTTTGCTTTGCCTTGTAACTGTTAATTATTTCTGATTCCCCAGCCAAGGTTCATGCTTGTTCCAGGGCCTCCTTTTATCAGTTATCATTCTGCTGGTAGTAGAGCTAAACCAATGCTTCTTCCTCTTTCATTGGCATATCCCAGCACGGTTCCAGTGACTCCAGTGGTGTTAATGGGCTGTACTTAACCTGTCACTCCTAAAGGTGAATCAGACTCCTGCCCTCCAGTTAGAACAGACACCAGAGACAAAATTTAACAAAAGAACAACAAATAGCACAAACTTCTTGGTGAACTACAGTTCACCTAGGGAATGTGAAAGGCTTTCGATGCCTGGAACAGGCTGACATCTCAGTAGGCAGTGTTGGAGGTTGAGCAGTAAATCTCTCAGCAGCTGTGGGGGAAAGATTATCTTAATTTATTTAGCTTTTTGTTTTGTTTCGTTTTTCTTTGTTTGTTTTGTTTTGCATTGGCTTGAAACTCCCAGCAGCTTCTGAGATTATTTTAGTTCATTTAAATGCAATAAGCACTAACAGCAAATGCCCTTCTGGCTGGCCCATTTTCAGGCTAACCAGTCCAAATGAGGAAATGCCTCTGGCATCAACCAAGAAGCCCCCAGCTGCACTTCCTAAGAGAGGAAAAATAAACGACAATCATACACCCAGCCCACACCCCTCTCTACTTCTTTGGTGGTGAAAAGAAATCACAACTTAAAGTATTATAAACAAAAACTTGCACCTGTGATAAAAATGAAGTGAGACTCAAACTAATTTGCATGATCCTATTATTATATATAGTACACCAGCACCTGGAAGGAGTCCAACCAGTATTGGTCTCATGCTAAGCACTGTGCAAATGTACTAAAAGTGTGCCCTTGCACCAAAGAGTTTGCAGCATAAAAAGAAGCACAGAGAGGTAAAGTGACTTGCCTAAAACCATCGGCAGGTGAACGGCAAAGGTGAGAAGAGAGACAGGCACAGAAAACTCTTGGATCACTTCCCAGTGCCTTGCACATTGATCATGCCCTCAAGCAACGTCACCGCAGTTCTGGAACCGCATCCACTGCATATAGACAGGACCTCAGCTACTCTGGCAATGAATATACTGCCATTCTCTGTGCAGATCAGGGCCATTTTGATTTAGTTAAAATAGATCCAAAGTCTACAATGAAACAAACCAAATTCTTTTGAGCCTCATCAAAGCAAAGTTTTAACATCCATCCTTACAGGCTGAGATCAAAATGCCCCAATCTTCACCCAGAATTTTCAGCGGGTTGACAGAACTCATGTAAGAGAAGGCTGTGCAGTAGTTGCCTATCAAGTCATGTGACAGTGGGACAAGAGGTGATACCAAATCAATACTGAAAGATCTTATCTTTATTGATCACCTGTCCTGATTCTCTCCCTTTCCAGGTCGTGATATGGCAAGCACCACCTTGCCTGGCTACCCACCCCATGTTCCCCCAACTGGACAAGGCAGCTACCCAACATCAACTCTTGCAGGAATGGTTCCTGGTAAGTCAGCTGCCAACCCTCAGTCATGGTGCACACATGTTTGAATGGTTACCAGCATTGTGAGAGCTTTCACAGCTGTCTTGGCTATTGCTTTGCTGACATGAAGAGCTATTCTTGTCATAAAGAAACCATCAGGTGCCTATAACCAATGTAGCTAACAACCCTTTTTGAAATGTATCTCTTTCCCCCTAGTAACTGATTCACTGCTGCTATGGACAGCTAGCTAGCTATAACCTGTGGCAATTAATTGTTAATTAATTAACCCTAGTATTCATTAACTAATGTAATTATTTTCCAATGACCCATGCAGATTATTATGTACTGCTCATGGCTCAAGATACTTACCTATGCACTAACTAAGGGTGACAACTCACCTTCTGTCTAAAGCCATGGCCATCAAGCTTAAAATTATCAATGGCAATTTAATACCTGCAGTATTTGAAGACCTACTGTCTATATAGCCTAAACTTACTAAGAACTCAGAAATTATTAACAGCATTTCATGAGAAACTAACTATTCACTCTTAACAACCAACTACTTAACCACCTCCTGTTTGTAAAATAGTGCCTTCAATCCAAGAAATTAGCAACTTTATCCTACATCCAAAGATAAACTCTTTCTTTGATATCCAATGCTTTGGAGAAATACCTTATCTCAGCATATGGATTCTCCCACTCTTTTGGAAGAAGAGAGGAGCGTTTACTCCAGGACAATTGAAGAGTTTATTACCTCAGGCTCTATTACCCACTCTCCTCTGATGACAGTTGTCCCCAGTAGATAAATGAAGAGGCAGGATTTTCTTTTCTCGGACATGGTAGCTCAGAACTCAGAACTCATCTGCCACTGATTTCTGCTTTTTATGGCCCATGGTTGTGAGTCGTGATGGTTAAGGGACAGGTACACAGCCCATTCTGCAACCTGTGCTTCTGAAGAGATGAGTCCAGAACTGAAGCAGCAAAAAGTTGAGGGCAGAAAGCTCTTAAATTACTATCATATGATTTGCCAGGGCTTACGAGTGGAAAGCCTAACTTAACCCTCACCCAGATCTCAGAACAGACAGCTAAATGAACATTAACTTCAATGAGGACAGTGAAAGTATAACTGTTAGGAAACGTTTTCAGGTCAAAGTCTTAACATCTTTAAGTGACAAATCATAGAATAGCCTGAGTTGAAAGGGACCTTAAAGTTCACCTAGTTCCAACCACCCTGTCATGGGTGGACATCTTTACAGGTTGTGCAAAGCCCCATCCAGCCTGACCTTGAACACTTTTTATCCACAACTACTCTGGGCAACCTGTTCCAGTGGCAAATTTTAGGGCATGTCCTACACTAAATTATTCAGGGAGGTGGTTTGGGTCCAGAATCAGACAAGCACCAAGACAATATAAAATCAATTAAAACCCCACACACAACTCCCCCCAGTAACAGTAGGCAAATTCAGTTGACAATATTTAGATCATTTATGGTCAAAACTTGTAGGAGATCACAGCATATAGAAATTATTAATAATATCGGAATAGCTGGCTCTTTGATTAGAACTGTTCAGTGATTGCTATGTAAGTTTAATGCCCTCATGACAAGGATGATACTGACTTCTAAACTGGGAGAAAAATTTTAAGACCACTAATATCAGGGGTCACTTATCGAAGAATAAGGTATTTCAGCTCCTTGATGCGGAGGCTGCATGTAAGGAAGTAGTGTCCCAAAAAAAACCCCAGATATATTTCACAAAAGAAAAGGAACAGAATTATACAGAAAAAAGTTAAGCTATACTTCAAAGTTTAAAAAAATATCCTGGTCAAATGGACATCTTCCCATTAAATCTGATGTCAACATTTAATCAGAGGGAGTTTTTCCAGTGGCCTACTTAGGCATCCTGCAGTAGTCACTGCATCTTTCAACAGAGCATCAGGTTCTGGCTGTTTCAGTCATACCCCACTGGTCAGACCCAGCCAGGAAGCCCTTTTCTTCCTGTTTTCTAGTGTAACTGAAGCCAACAAGATGGAGATAAAGAGGCTTCCTGGGAAGAAAAAGAAGACTCTGCTTTAATGGGTCACTCTGCAGATCTCTGCAGCCACTACTTTGTGTCAGGGAAAATATGAGGAAGGGTGTAAGAGTAGAGCGAGCAAGTATTGGTACTTTCTCAAAAGATCTCCCAGCCTCTGCATTGCAGCTAAGAGACTTTCTAAGCCAGACTTGGTATCTTTCTATTTAATATTAAACCCTTGATAGGTTTTCCCTCTACAAATGTAAAAAATGTCTCCTGAGCCCATATAAGCCTTTAACATGTATAGAAACCTTTTTCAAGAAGTTCTGTAGCTAAACTACATATTTTGTGAAAACTGTATCCCTTATTTGTTCTGAACCTGCCACCTGCTAGGCTCACTTCATGCCTCATCGTTTCTGTATTAAAGGACTAAACCAATAAGATTTAAGATGAAATAGTGTTAGTAAAGATTCCCTGAGCACAGATTGAACAGAGTATAAGCCTCCTGAGATCAATCCTCTGTGCTGACTTGCAACCTCTGTTAGGAGTCCGGTTTGAACAATCAAATACAATGGTGCCAATGGTTTGTTATGTGCCCTCAGGCCAAGAAAGTTCAGGGGCCAGTGCTTTAACTACACTGGAAACAAGAAGCCAGCAAGATGACTACTCCGGAAGTATCTTTAAGAAACATAATAACATGCAAACAAACCTATTGTTCAGATGTGAGAAAACATGGGAAAGAGAGACTGTCTTCTCTAAAGGTGCAGAGCTAAACACACAACTGTTCAGAAGTCAGATTTCTAACCCATTCAAAATTCTGATTCCTTGATATTTGCTTTCATCTTGCATTGGTATGAGGAGTCAGAACCTTGCAACAGTTCAGTTTGCAAACATCAGGATGAAACATTTCAATAACATCAACATGTTCTAGATGTCAAGACGTATTAAAATAATGAAAAAACTGAAAGAAAATTAAATTAAATGAGAAAGGAAAAATGAAACAAAACAAGAAAGTTGAAACATAATACTTTGTTTCAATTTGCAATAACTTCAGAACTTTTCTTTCCAAAACTCTATTGAAGCTGACAAGCTTGAGCAAAACATTTCCATTTCAATGAGACAGCATTTTCCAGTGGAAAACTGTTTCTGAGAAGATTGTTTAACCAGTGCTAATCAAAGCTGCTATTTTCTACCCATGACAACCTTTCACTAGACTTCCATTCACATAGTCTAGAGAAAAGCTTGTCTCCTGTACACTACATTCATGCAACATGGCCAGGAAATGCAAATGTCTTTGAGGTTTATGTGAATGACATGACAAGATACAGGAAGGGCAAATGCAGGAATATGTAACTTCAGGTCCCAGGCTATAAACATGGACGAAAGCCAGTGGTCCTGAGCACACACTTGGAAAAGCAGGGGATAGTCACCCACAGAAAGATGAATCAGATATTGGGCTACACTTAACCTACATGTCTGAGAGAAGTTTCCTACAAAGGTAACAGAATACCTTTGATCCCTGTCGCAAATCTTCTTCTTTCCCAGAAAGGACATCAAGATCCTGCAAACTGTTTTAGTGAAGTGAGCGTCCACTGAAGGAACTGAAGTTTACACAGTGCAGTGTGGAGCCTGCAGAAGGCTGGGGACGGCAGCGGCAGGGAGTCGTTAAACAGAATCCAATGTTGATGAGGAAATTACACTTGTTTCATTAGTGATCGGGGAAGGCGATAGCTCAGTTCCTCTTGGTCACAGTTGAGCTCAAAAGCTCATTATCCTGCTGCATGCATGCTTTCACTCCTCGTCAATAAACACTGTTTCCAGTGGGTGCCCTCCCTCCTCCCCACGCTCCATAGCTGTGGCTCTTTCTCCTGTGCTTAACCCGTGCTTTAGCAACACTATAAACAGTTTAGGGTGTCAACTCAGCAGGGAGTGAGAGAAAAGTCTTGAAATATCGGAACAATTTCTCTCCATACAGTGAAGTTATGTCATATGAAGCTCTTCAAAAGCAGCAATTCTCATGAGGATAGTTTTTTCCTCCTTCTTTGGGAAGCAAACTCATTCCAGTATATTCCACAAATAAGTGAATTCAGTAGAGAAAAATCCGGACTGTGCATTGCATGGCCATCTTCGTAGGTTTCACCTATTCCTTCCCAGCTAATTGTCCGATTTTCCATGCAGGATGTTTCTAGCTATGGAATTATGCTGAGTTATTATCGTTAAAACAGTAGTTAGCAAGATCTCTCACACAAAATGAGGTTTTATGCTGAAGCTAAAAGCTAGTGTGACTAAAATACCTTTGGAAGATGATTTGGTTTGATTCATACTCATTTTTGCACTGACTACTTTGGTTATCACCCTGAGCACCTCTAAAAACCTTACTGGAAAGATTCTCCTCAAGCTTAAAGTAGCACAAATCCCCTAACTTGAACTTCATTTCCACCATCTGAGAATCAGTGGTTTTGGTTTTAACACTCCAGTGAGAGGAGATTTGCAGAGATTATGCCATAATTAATTGATATTCTTTGGTAATTGTATCACAGGCATCCATCCCATCTTGCATTACCTTCTTTTCCTGTTCCATGGTATCTAGCAGGAACTGCCAGGTGCTTTTCAAACACTTCTGTTGTAACAATTCCACCTCTGCCTTGGGCAGACCAGAAGGTAATACCCGCACTGTCCTTCCACTGCCTTTTAAGCACATAAGGCCTTTCAGATGGTCTTAATTGTCCACAGTCTGTTGATACTCCATTAAATTGAGCTGATGATCAGATCATGCCATGATTTTCCATAATAGAATGATACATGTTTAAGTTTGGGGAGAATTGTTTATTTTGACTGCAGCACCATATCCCTCCAGTTACCAAATACCCTGCACAGCCATCTAAGAAACAGGGAGACTCAGCTCCTTCTGCACAATAAAACAATGTTTAAGAAGACTCTGCACCACTCAGATCTTGGTTTAGAGTCTTACTGGATCACAAAGCTTGGAAGTATTTTGGTTTGGGCCCATTTTCCTAATGAAAATATGAAAAGGGGAGCTGTAGCACAACTTGTCTTTCAGATTCAGCACAGTACCTAAAGTGCTAATCATTAGAAAAACATTTTCCAGAGCTAGAATGCAGCAAGTTTTCTCTATAACTCACTAACTAAGCATAAAAGAGAGGTTAATAATGTATGAATCACTTTTCTGACTAATACCATCATCCAGAGTAAGAAAGAAAGTGATTCATGTGTTTTCCATTTTGTTTTGTATTTAAGCACAGCCAACTCAGAACATTTCCAAAAATGAATGATACTCTTCTCCACAAATATGCCATCGCCCTCAGTACCCTAATAAAAAAAAACCTTAGCAATACATATTGCCATCAACAGCACTGCTTGTCCCAAAGAGTTTCTTGTGAGCTTGTCTCATCAACCTTCCATGCCTGCTGTCTCAACACTACTGGAGAACCTTCAATGTTATTCATAAGAAAGCTGATAATTAAGTGCATAAAAGCTTGCATATGCAGTCCTACTGCAGCTTGAGAATTGGAAGACAGAAGGCAATAAAAAAAAGGAAACAAAACCCCCCACTTTAATAATTTATTTGTATTATTGAATTTTAACTGATTTCTTGATTGTGAAGAAGTCAATCTTGTGATGCTTAATGGTGTGGGTAAGGAACTTTGCACTGAACAGGCACTGCAGTGACTTGAAGGGAAGAGTTCCAGCTAGACAAGGAAGCTACATACACCAGTTTTCCTGCTGGCAAATAGATTCAGCATGAACACTGGTCTGATGGAATAGCAGACGTAAATCTTTATTCCTAACTGTATTTCACACCTTCCTTGGTTTCTTCCAGGGAGCGAGTTCTCAGGGAACCCCTACAGCCACCCTCAGTACACGACCTACAACGAGGCCTGGCGGTTCAGCAACCCTGCATTACTAAGTGAGTACTTCTTTCCCACAGCACACCCCCAGCCTCGCGCTCCTTCTGTTTGTCTCTGTTTTCTTTTCTTTTCTTTGTTCTCCTTGTTTCTTTTGTTTGTTTGTTTCTGAAGAGGGGTTTCAAGTATTTGGGCAGGTGAGAGGCCTTTTTCCTCACTCTCCAGTCCAGTTTGAATTGGGTATATACCTCATGCATGCTTTGTATCAGCTCTGAAGCCGATTCCTCTTTCATGAGACAGTTCAGAACTCGAGTTCAGCTCTGGCTTCTCCATGGGCTGCACTCACAATTTATTCCAGATTGTATCAAAAGTTAAATTTAGGTTCTGCTAGTCTTAGGCCACAACCAGCGTACTTTCAAGACCTGGTTAAAAATTCAGATAAGGTTTCACTTCTCTCCCAGGCTAAATCCAGAGTCAATTCCTGGGAAATCTTTAAATCCCATAGAATTTGCTCCTACTGGACCAGTTGGACTAATATCTAGAGTGGGGGACAGGCTGCATCACAAGATTTATAATAGCCAGTAGAGTTCTCTTGCAGGGATATATATTCATCTCCAGTCACTGATATGCTCAGAAATAGGGTTTTTTTAAGAGGGGAAAAAAACTCCTGTGAGACTTTAGCTTCTAATACAACATTTCTTTGCAGGAGAATAGGAAGAGATTTATATGTAAAATAAATCTATTGTGATTATTACCTATGTATTTACTGAGGTTTAACAACTGGATAATAGATACATATTTTATTCCAATAGATACGTATTTTATTCCAGTGCTGTTAAACTTCAGTAAAAGTGATCTTAATAATCAATCACTATTTAACACACATTCAATAACCATCTAAAGAGCTTTCATGCCAAATGTGACCCAAATCCCAATTAGTAAAACACTGTAATTTTGTTTCATTTCTCCCTTCCTGGTTTTAAAGTGACCCATTACACTTTGTCAAGCACACCCAGACCTGTGGCCCTGACACTTTCTTTGTGGCTACGGATCAGGTGTGGCATATTTGTGCTGCAATGTTTGCTGTGGTTTAGCCCCAGGCATTAGTCAAGCCCCATGCAGCCACTCGTTCATTCCCCCACAAGGAGGATCAGGGAGAGAATGGGAAGGATGAAAACTAGAAAACTCCTGGGCTGAGATAAAGACAATTTAATAGGGAAAGCAAAAGCTGCACACACAAGCAAAGCAAAACAAGGAATTAATTCACTGCTTCCCATGGGCAGGCAGGTGTTCAGCCATCTCCAGGAGACCAGGGCCCCATCATGCATAATGGTTACTTGGGAAGACAAACAGTGTCACTCCAAATACCTCCCCTTCCTCCTTCCTTCCCTGCCTTCACAATAGTGACCATGCTGTTATCTGGTCTGGAATATCCCTTTGGCCAGTTCAGGTCATCTGTCCTGGCTGTGTCTCCTCCCAGCCTCCCATGCACCCCCAGACTCCTCACTGGAGTGGCAGTATGAGAAAGCAAAAAAGCCTTGGCTCTGTGTAAGCCCTGCTCAACAAAAACAAAAAAATCTCCGTGTTATCAACCCTGTGCTCAGCACAAATCCAAAATGCAGCCCCTTACCAGCCACTGTGAAGAAAACTAACTTACCTCAGCCAAAACCAGCACAAATGCTCATGGGCTTACTTATTGGTTGTCAGAGGATGCAAAAGGATCTCCTTCCCGTAGAGGGGCGTCCTATCCAGAGGCCACAGTAGCATCTATTGACTGAAGTGTGGCTCTCAGTGAGCTTCCACTGATTGCCTTTCCCTAATCCCATTAGGAGCTCAGTCTCCAAGTTCTTCTTTTGGTTCTTTTGCTTTTCTTTCTTTCTACCTTTCTTTTTGTTTCAGTTGTCCTTTATTTCTTTTCTTAGTTTGATTGTTTCTGTTTTTTGTTTTGGTTTGGTTTTTTTTTGTTTACTGTTTGTCCTTTCAACCAGTCCATTCTTCTCCTGTGTTAACTTTCAGGTTCCCCTTATTATTATAGTGCCACATCCCGGGGCTCCGCACCTCCCACTGCTGCCGCTGCCTATGACCGCCACTAGTTACCATGGAAACCACATGAAACTGCAGGGCGACAGCTTAGGCCTCCACATTGTACCTGTCTGATCACCTCCCTCCATCCCTGGGAAGGGTGAAGAGACCTTCTCCGTTCCTCCCCACAGTCCAGTTCCTTCCTCTTCGCCACAAAGGCGCCGGACCAAGCGCACACGAGACTGAGACCCCCTCGTTCCCCCTGCCCTCCGCCCCGACCGCTCCCCCCACGCCAGGAACAGCCTGCGGCCAAGTGGCTTCCCCTGCAGGAGCCCTCCAACACCCCTGGGTAAAGCTCAGCCATGCAAAGGCCCCTCGGCTTCCAGGACTCCAGGGGGACTGGGAAGCAATGCAACTGGAAACCATTGCCTTACAGGACCCCTTTCTGGGAGCGGTAAGGGCCAGGGAAACAGGGGAGAAAGCCGCTCGTGAAACACTGTTCCCCAAAGATATACTCTTCTGTGGTGGACTCTTGAGTGTGTGTAACCTGTGATGCTCACCCTGTTTCCCTGGACAGAGGGAACAGTCTGGCTAGAGCAGAGATGGCAGCACAGAGACCTGGCCCATCTGGCAAATGAAGAAAGGACCAAGTAAAGATCTGCACCCCATGAGGGGTTCTCTGTGCACCTCATCCCCACTTTCCAGCATGGACTCCCCCAGAGCTGGCTGCACCTCACGGGTGGTGACTTTGCAGGCCAGAGTTGGGAGGAACCTCACACATACACCCACAATTTCTGTGACACACAATCAGCTCAGACAGGAGGATGGAGCAACATTTACAAACAAACCAACGAAATGAAGAAATATATAAATAGATATATAAATATAACTGTGTTTTTATGCTTTGTCATGAAGGTCTGTAAAAAGGAACAAAAAAATCCCCAATTTTCTAAAAAACCCAAGCAAACAAAACCAACAAAAAAACCAAAATAATAATTAAAAAACCCTACAAAAATAAAACTCCAAGTCCCATCTCTCCCCACCACCTGAATGGCAGACGAGTTCCTCTGACGTTTGATGCTCCTCTTTCACTCTAGGGTTTTGTTTCCTTTCTGTTTTGCACTACAATGGGATGATGGTATTGGAGAGGATTGGATGCCAGCTCCACCCGGTCGCCTCCTCCTCCCCCTCCTTTCCCAAATCCTGTCTCTGGGGAGCAGTGTGGACAAGTCACATCTGACAAAGTTACCAAATACATCAGTCGACAAAAAAAAGCACTCTGAGGCAACAAACGTTTTCCATGTCACTGGTTGGCAAACAAAGAAAACAAGCCCAGCTGCGCTCTCACTGCGCTGTGTGGTGGAAAGTGTGGGGCTTCATGTGGGCCCATCTGATTGCCCTCTGGACAGCTGAGACTGAGATGGACAAATTCAGGATTGGCTGGGATAATTGCTTGGTTCCCTAGTCCTTAGCCTTCAGTCCTTTTACCTTAAACTCTGTACCTGTGACGTCTTCAGCTCACCTACATCCCAACTTTTACAATTTTAGATATGCCCAACACCCATTCTCCAGATCTCCACTGCTGGTGACAACCACCTCATTATCTGTGCCCAACACCTAATTTCCCAACCATTATAGCCCTACTATATGGGCCCCTCTTTGATTCCCCACCCATCTGCTCATACACCTACTAATTTATATGCCCCCATTCAAATCCATGTGCTTGCATCCTACCAGCCAGACCCACTATACAGCCCCATCTTTTCATCTTCAATCCTGTATTGTGCACCCTAATATGTACCCCTTATCCCAAATGCTCACCTGATGATTCTCAAGGGATTCTCTGCTCATTTTGGTTCCCAAGTGATGGACAAACACTGTTCTGCAAAAGGCTAATTGTCAATAGAAATGCTTATTACTCCTGTATTGTCAGCAAACTCATAAACTGTTCCTTGCACTGACACTTCCTCAAAATTACTCAAAGAAAACATGAAGGCAGCTATAGCATGTCCCCAGGGCACCAAGTCTGCCAAAGTAGATCCTTGTTGTTTTAGAGAGGTTTCAGATAAAATTCGTGGGCTATTGTCCATGGACAAAGACAGGATTGAGAATAAAACCCCCGAAGGGCATAAAAGTGAACAGTGGAGCAATCTGTACAGCCAACATCATGTATAAAATCCAAAGTTCCAAGCCTCTGAGGAGATGTGGTAGTGGGCTTGGTATTCTGCCTCCAAGTTTAACTTGTATGTATGAAATCCACCATCAGTAAACAGCTGTGTTGATCCCAAAGGCCCCTTCCACCTAACTTTTTCAGCCTTTGCATGGCTTTAGCTGATTATAGGTCTGTGTCTTCTTTAATGGGGTGCCCAAACAATAAGGGTATTTGGGGGGACATTTACATAGAAGATATAGAGCTAAAAATCTGCTCCTGTACAGAATAAAATCAAAGAGGTTACTCCTGATCTATTAAAAGTGTCATTCTGCACATCTTACCTCTGAGTAACCTGCTGCAAATAGCAGAGTTGTTACACTGTCACCAAGACCAGAATTTGGCCTGTTGCCTGATCTTACTCTATGAGAGAAGAAAATTCTGTTCAATTTCTAAAAATATGCTTTCACCACTCCTTCTGTTTTCCTTCACAGACACCAGATAGATGCTGAACCCTGATAGAATGGTCTCTCTTTTAGTCTCTCAGTACAACCTCTGCTCTACTTGTGCACCACACAGATTCACTCAGCAGGTAGTCAGTGCAGAGGCAAGAAATCCCAGGACCAGCAAAGAGAAGCTCCTGAGGAAGCTGGAGAAAAGGAGACTGTCACACCTCACACTTGGCCACCTGCAGCCCAGGGCCTAGGTCAAGAGAAGCCAGAAGCTCAGAAATGCTTGTTTTTATAACGGTGTTTCACTAAACTTGAGGACATGAGCTAGAGTCTGAGAGCAGGATTTAGTTGTCTCACTCATGGCTGGCTTGATTTGACCCTTGGAGGGCCAAATCTATTGTTGGTCTAACTCCACTGGTAAAAGAGGATTTCCACCAGGCATTGGATTGGTCTGGAAAGTTCATAAGCACAGCATGTAGTTTGACCAGGAAAATTCAAAGGAAAGCAGAATTATGCAAAGAACTGGGCAGTCTAATCCTCTTCCACCACCATCTGTAGACCCTCATGCGAATGTACTGAATTACATTTGCCAAAGAGTTTCTTGTGTTGGTTGTTTTGATTTACAGTCGGTGGATGCATTGTAAAGCAGTATTATAGCCCAAGTCTAGTAGCTGACATGGGGATTTATGTGGTGATATTATACAGAAGAAAACCATCAATATTCATCTAGATTCCATTAGACTGGACTATGCAGGAAACGCAAAAATTCTACCAATTATTTAATATTATGTTATTTGCAAAAAACAATTGCTGCTTTGTAGGAAGATAATGTGTGTAATGTGAAGGCAATTCCTCTTGTATATAAGTTCATCTCCATCTTCATCATGGTAGTTATTAAAACAGCCTCGTCTCATCCTGTAGATAAGGAACACGCTGTGTGTACTGTGCAAGTCTCGTTGTGCTCACTGAAAACAAAACAATGTGTTCAATAAAGCACAGCACAAATCCAGAACTTGAGGGAACAGCCAAACCTTGTAAGGACCCTTTCCCCAACAGGCCAACAGCTGCTTTGCTATAGGTGGGGGGTTTTAATTATTTTCCTTTAAAAAAGGTTACAGGAAAAAACAAAAAGGATTGGAGGAAGAAGTCATTATGCAAAATCCAGTGAAGTCTATAACACAAGCCTCTCCTCCATTCTGCTCTCTCTTACCTTTCTCACATTTATTTCTCATAACCTCTTTCCATCCAATTTCTATTCCTCTTTTTTATTATTTCTCATTCCCAATGCACTTTTCTATCCAGGAGAGAAAAGCATCACTGATATGAGAGCAGGTATCTGGGACCTCAAACACTTTCGTTTTCCTTGTGGCTCTAGAAAACCCTTGTCAAGTCCAATTTCCATGTACACCTCAATTCCAACACTCTGTAAAATGGGAATAACAACAGTTTCTAGTTCATAGGAGGATTGCACAGCTGAATTAATTAGCACCGGCTCAGTGCTTTGAGATTCTGGATAGAAAATTCTATCAAAATGTTAAGCATTATTGTGAATAATAATTAATGTTTCCATGACATTTCTCTCTTTTCCTTTTTCTCAGAAAACAATCTTTGTTTCTTTATTCTTCTTCCTCCGCTCTCCCTTCACTTCTTTCTTCTCAAGTCATTCTTAGTTCTGTCGCTACGTTTGCTTTATCTAATGGACCAAACAGAAATGTTGTGAGGCTGGGTCTTCTCTGTCTCTACTCAATCATGGGGGAAGAATCTCATGAAATCTCAAATGCTGTGCTTGGCTGGAAGCAACAGGGACCATGGCGTTCAAAGCTGGGCAGTACCTTTGAGTCCTGCTCTCTGAAGCTCTCATCCTTTTGGCCCAGTGGGATGTGGGGAGGATTGCATGAGGTGGATGCAGTAAAGCTGACACTTGTGGCCTGTAAATCTGTTGGGGAGAGTTGGTGGCAATGAGCCCTGCTGTGGAAACAGCAGGAGAGGGAGAAGTTTGCATGCTTTCTGACCCATCAGTAGTGATGAATCAAACTCAGAGTAAGACTTTGGAATTAATCACAACATAAACGTGAGGATGTTAAACAAGAAAAGGAAAACAAGAAGTCCTGCACCTCTTTCTTCTCTTGAGTATAAAATTATATATGCTTATTAACATTTTCCTAAAGGAATTTTTGTTTTGCTGAACTGTTAGAAAAACTCCACCCTTTTGTCCCTAAGGAAAAGTGCACCTATGGAAAAAAATTAGAATCATAGCTGAGCTGCCCCCTTTTGCACTGACAGAGTGAGGGCTTCTGAGGGACCCACAAATATCACAGAGTGCTGCTTGGCTGAGCCCAGGATGGTGGCAAACTTGCAAAGCAGGAAGGAGGGACCAAACTGACAATTAGAGAGCTGATAAGAAATGCAACCATAGAGCAGCTCTGCTGATGATCTCCAGGCTAAGCTAGACATGAGACCGGGAAGGGAGGGGGCCAGTGCCAGGTGCAGGGTCACATCCATTCTAGGCTTCTGCAGCCCCTTTTGGCTTTTCCTCATCACTTCAGTTCTGTTTGACTCTTTTCTTTTCTCTTTTTGTGCACATGAGAAATAAAAGCAAATTTTTTTTTCTATGTCATTTTTGTGGCTTCTGGCTTGTTTCTCTTCCCCTCTCCTGCTCTCTCTCTCTTCCTCCACTCCCCCAACACTTCACTCTCCAGTAGATTCCTGGCACCCTTTGGGCACTGTGTAAACAACATTATGATTGTTAACAACCACCACACTGCGTGATGGACGGCACTGCACATGCTTGCAACATCCTACAGTACGATCCAGCCTCTGAGCCCCCACCAGCCACCACACGCTCCTATGCATTGCCAGCAGGCCTCCCTCCTCTACTGATCTCACTCAATTGATTCCCAATGATCCATAATACATCAGGTATCCCCAGGTAGTTCAGAAAATCAAAATGCTGTTGGGTAGCAACAACATCAGAAAGATGTGGGGTAAAGTCTTTAAGCTCGTTTCCTCATAGCTCCAACTGGGACACTCTGTGTAGGTCAACTGGGGGGCAAAACCCAATGTAAAGTCATAAACAACCCATTCTCCCAGCTCTTCATCATCCACCTAACAAACAGCTGGGCATTATATTCAGGTATGCTATAAACATACCAAATACTGAGGTATTCAGTCAATTTCTCCTCAGTTAAGCATTAGTTGTCCAGGAAGTCCTATGCAGTTTATGGTCACAGAGGTGGACTAAAAATGTAGCAAGAAGTCAGGCTGGACCAAACCAATTTTGCTCCTACAGTTTTGAGTCATTATATAATATTTTCACAACACCTCATTAAAGCCAGTGGGCCCCATTTTCTGCCAGTGCATGTGTATCTCAAGGAAAGCCTGCACATAAGTGCTGTCATGAAATCAACTACTTTTGCTCATCAGAGTTAAAGCATTTCCTTTTGTTTATTTTTTATTTTTCCCTTGCAGTATTAATAGCACAGGCTGAAAATACCCCAACAGGATATTTTCCATAAGTGCAAGTCAATTTGTTGAAATCCATCCAGACTGTAACCACAATTTGGTTTTCACAATACTGCGACAAAACCGCCTCGCAACCCTCCTGAAGCTGGAGGTCTCAAGTTCGCAGGGTTTGCTGCCTGCGAGACAGGCCTGGGATGTGATGCAGGGATAGGCTTGCACTCAAAATTGGAATAAAACTGGATTCCCCAATTCTGACACTTTTTATGCATCAGAATTCTCTTTCTCCACCAAAGTTTAGGTGATAAGAATCAAACAGCAAATTGATAGATGAATCCTAGATGTTAAATTGACTGGAATCAAAGGAAATTATTAATGTACATTCACTGTCAAAGGTGAAAGACAGGCCAACAATCACCAGATAGATGTGTCAGACAAATGCAAAATGGATTTTCAAAATTCATCCTAGTAAAATAATATTACAAGAATTATTTAGAAACTAGCATGATTTTCTCATTTGTATCACAAAATACAGCCCAGAGATCTTCACCCTGACATTCCTCTGTAAGTCTCCATAACTGGCAGTAGAACTACAGCAAAACTTTTGCAACTTTCAAGAACCTATATATCTTGCAAAAATAAATACTTGCATGAAAGAGCAATTTCCACCATTCAAACTAGTATTATGTTTCTTTAATAATCCTGCATAATCAATGGGAGTTCTCAATATGAAAATGTTATGTGATAAAACTAAAAAGAGCACCACAGTCTGTCTCCTAATGAGGAAAATGATATTGTGAGGGTTTATACAACACCAAGTAAAGAAATCTTCTTTATGATTACTCTGACAAGAAAAATAAAGAAAAGTTTGAACATTCTGAGATGATGACAACCTTCTTTAAATACACTTCAATGAGTATAGGCAAGAAAAGACAATACACACCTCAAGATATTCATTTAGGAAGCAGATGAAATTACTGGACACACAATGAGTACTGAAAAACTGTAAGGACCTGGGGAGTGGCAAAATTGGAAGAACAGCAAATATAATATCAATGGAAAGGAACAAGGAAAAAAATCATCCTGAAAACTATTATCTAGCAAATCTATACAATGATGTCTGTGTCCAAAGAAAAATACTTTAAAATATGAAGGAAAGGATCCACTCACTAAAAAGTAGCAGTTAATGAAGATATGCCTAGTAAACAGTCCATATATAAATTTTTCTCTGCTTTAGAAAAAAGCTGGGAATATTCTCAGGACAGTTAACTTACATGATTCAGGCGCTGTCTGCAGTGAAGTAAAGAATGTTTGTATTGTCAGCACCTCATACTTGAAAATCATGATCCAAGTACAGGCAAAAATCACAAGATACATTAGAAATAATGTAATTTGTATATAACACCATTTTGTATATATGTATATTTATATACATGTATATAAAAAATACAAAAGAACTTTTATTTGACTTGTAGTTTCAGTGTTCTCAAGACATCTACAGCTACATCATAAATGGTGCCTCTTCCTCTGTAAGAGTTAGAAATTTGCTTCTAGTGAAAAAGAAGCATCTCACTGCATCACAGGGACCTTGTGGCTTAGTGCTTTTGGAAGCAGCTCAAATGTCATAGGACCTGGAAATGGCCCAGTAACTCCTGGCAAGGTTGACAAGGCTGGTCTGATACCAAAGCTTATCAAAGGCTTGGGGTTCTTCCTGTTTTCTCCTGTGTGACATTTTGGTGGAAGATGCCACCCAAAGCCTATTTGATAATTCCAGGTTCAAAATTCTACCTGGAAATTCATTCTGTAGTAGCAGCTTGGAAAGGACTGTTTTCCACTGGTCCTTGTCCATGTAGCAGGAGAACCCCTCTCATTGACCTTGGCTGCTTCTTGCAAGCCCTGTCTCCTGCCATGCCCTTGCTTCAAGATCCCTTTCCGTGCCTTGCCAGCTCTGCCCCAGGCATGTTAGACCCCTGATACTGCTCATGATGAGGAATACATGGATTCTCTGTAAACTCCCTTCCTCCTTCTCTGCCTTCTACCCTCCCAGGTATAACCCCCCACATGTTTCTGACACACACTGGGGAGAGCATCCAGCACCCCACATTCCATGCTCAGGTACTACTAGCTTCTCCACACTACTCTCTTTCCCCCACACATTCAAAGGACCTTCTCTATCCTTACTGTTTTCATTGTCTCCACAGTCCCCTTCAGTAAGGAACAGAAGGTTTCAGGAAGGATGCAACATTCATCTTTACTACAGGTATCCTAACTTTCTGCTGCCCGAGCTTGTAAGCAAATGCTGACCCTCTGAAACCACAACCTTCTGTGGCTTCTGACCATTGGGAGAAAAGCTGTAAGGGACTCTTTTGAGGGGGGTTGTTTGGTGTTGGGTTTTTTTCAAACTGAAAGAAGATAGATTTAGACTAGATTTTAGGAAGTAATTCTTGACTGTGAGGGTGGTGATACACTAGAACAGGTTGCCCAGAGAAGTTGTGGGTGCCCCATCCCTGGAAGTGTTCAAGGCCAGGTTGGATGGGCTCTGAGCACTGGTCTAGAGGGTGGCATCCTCACCCATTGCAGGGGAGCTGGACTGAGACAGTATTTAAGGTTCCTTCCAACCCAAAACATTCTATGATTCTATAATGGCTTTTAACCTGAGACTAACTTCAAACACATTCTGCTGAACACCCACAAAAGGAAGACAAACAAAACCTACACAGAAAACTCAAATGGACTGAACAGGATAAAACTTCACACAGGTAGAGAACCTCTCTGCACAGACATAAGAAGCATTTTTTTTTCCATGTCAGCATCCATGAGATCCTGTTTTAACCACAGAGCTGCATTTTGAACCTCCTTAACAACCAGCAATGGTTAGTTACACTGCCTAGATAATCAGGCAGCTGCCACATATATACTTGTCAGACTCATATATGAAAGTCAAATCATCGTTACCAAGTAAATCAATCCAAAGCCCCCAATTTTCATGCTGCTTTCTCTAACATCAGGACCAGTAGTTTTTAGTGTACACTTTTAAAATCACTAGTTTATTTTTAAGAAAAATGTTTTTAATGTAACTGGGAAAGGTGAGCTTATGGACATAGATGCACTGTACAGACAGCTATTCTTCTACTGCTTGTTTTTTGTTCTTACTGTTTGCTAATTGAAAAATATTGAAAATAATTTCTCTAGGTATGCTTCAAATCTCAGAACATGACATAAAATCCAGGAACCCACACCAGCAACATCTAGCTAACAGTGAGCTGTCTAACCCATCAGGAAAGTTTATATAGCCTGTCCCCCTGTCAAAACTGAGTAGAAATAGGATAATAGCTTGCTAATACTACCAGTTGAGCCAACCCTTTTTCTCAAGCAGATACAGTCCACACTCAGAAAGTTCCAGACAGACCTTGCACAGAATCATTCTCCTTAAAATGTCATGAATTGCCTGTTTGAACTTGAAAAGTCCCAGAGGAAAAAAAAGAGTAGTAAAAGAACTGAGCCAAAGCTACAAAGCTGGGTACCCAAAACTTAGTAAAGTGCCAGAATACAGGAAGACTGGACAGAACTCTGCAGGCAATGTGCCAGAGGGAACAGGAGAGAAATTAAATCAACTGTCATACTTTTTGCTCTCTAATTTGGTAGAGTCTATTAGTAACAGGGTACGATTAGCACAAGAGGTTTGCACCATCATGAAGAGGAACTCCTTGTACACTCCCTACCATCCACCTTTGTCCTGCAACCCATAAACATCAAGCAAGAATAATATGCTAGTAGGTTAAATTTGCTAATCAACCAGGATGTGAGCATGTTATAGCTACTTAGTATTCAGTTTGCTCTTTTATAAATGATTTGGTAGAGAATCAGGCCCTCCTCTCCCTCTCTAGCTGACTCTCATCTGATTCTAATTCAATTTCTCTGCCTATTGTTTATTTCACCGCTCCCCTGTGAAGTGTCAAATGCTGATGTTCCGTCAGCCTAGAACTGTCGTTTATATTTGTCATTCAGTCCTTGTTAAAAAATAAAACAGGACTGCGCCTGCCTTGGAGCGCTCTGCCTGGGAATTCCCTGTGGTAAAATTAGTCCATTTAGATGGAAAGTTTTGTGTCACTCCCCTGTCTAAATTGGCAGATCTGGCTCTTTTGCAAAAACCAATAAACTGTGAACCTTGATGCATCTGTCAATCAAACTCATCTTTCGTGAGCAAAGCCAGATGACAACAAAAGCTGGGCAGGCTCCTCGGATTGGTTCTTCTCATTTAGGCATATCAGGAGGCACCTGTCACTCCTCTGGCTCAGCATCATGCTCAGAGGGACTCGATTCCCGAAGAGATGGAGCCTTATTGGGGGCTGGGTTGGGGCTGGGATGGGAAAGGAGAAAGGGGGAGTTTATCCTCACTTTCAGTACAATCTGCAGCTTGGCTCCTTACTCATAGCACTGGTGGGAGCAAGGAACTGGCATCACCTTTTGTTCTGAAAATGCTTTTCTCACATCTTAAGCAAGCTCTTTGATTTCTTAAACTGCAGGTTTTCTGGTGGCTAAAAGGATGTAGGAGGAGCAGTAAATGTGACAAGCTATATCCCTGGGGCTCTGGGAACTAAGCCACAACACCACAGAGGAGAGACAGGACATACTCCAAACCCCTTTCCAAAGCTGCTGTGCCACTGTGCCTATCTGGTCACCCACTGAGGGGAAGCAGAGAAGGTATTTCTACCTGTCTGCTAGGAAAAAGGGGATTGCAAACTGTTTGCATGTCAAAGGAAGTATTTTATATAAAGGCATAAAAGAGGGAATAAAATGGCAGCAAAGATCAATAGCTCACACCACGGGACTTGAGAGGAGTTGGCACTTAGGAACTGATGATACTCTGGGAACAATCCCCAGGGAGAGCAGAACTTCATAGGACATCTGAACTCGTCCAGTTTTCATTGGGAAATTCTGAACTCTGCTGTCTGCCCAAAAGAAAGTGGCCAAATTTTTATTAATTTTTTCTTTTGCTTTCCAAAAACTGATTTTAAATTATTTTTGAAGTGTTCTCATTTGCATATTTGCTTTAGGTTGCTGTTAAACCAATCAAGGAACTTTTTCTTCCACAGAGCTGTTGCTTGATGGTGGATTTATGTTGCCTCTTAGGCACCCCATCACAAGCCCCATCTCAGGTACTTATATTTTCTCTTTCTACTTTATTTTGCTCAGAACAGCTCTGCCTTTGTATGTCACTTACTACTTTTGTAGGTATCATTGTAATTATCTTGGCAATGCAGTAGTCAAGCAGTTCTCTCAAAATCAGAATACGGTACATGACTATTTCTCACAGTTACCGTACAAGTCTCATCAAAGTTTTGTTCTTTTGCTCCAAGAAGGATATTTGATAAAAGATTGAAATATCAGCCTCCCTAAAACAGTTGTGAGTTCTTTTGGTTTTTCCATCCAGTGTCAATTACAGGCTCAAAAACAAAAGACAAAAAGCTTAAAATCAAACTGCAAAAAAGCTCTTTATGACATTAAAGCTCATGTCATTATTCTTACTGTTTGAGACTTGCCAAACTGGACATACAAGGTACAGATTTTCACATGAGATGAATCTGGTAAAATATTCACCAGGTGAGACTAGTTAGCTTTCATATACACATCTACTGGGCTACACATATAAGGTGAAAATACAGTCTTGTACATCAGTGTCTGAGGTCTTCAACAGACTGCTGAAAGACTGCTTTTAGCAGGCAGGTTACAGGGTACTGAGGGAGGACAAAAAGCAGCACAGCCAAAGGCTGCAGCCTTGGAAAGGAACACTACAAACTGTGACTACGGGCCATATTAATGTCACCTACAGATACTGAGACAATGACTCTGTGCATTAAGTACTGTACCCAGTAAGACATCACTCCAGCCCTGACCAGCCTACTTATCATAGAACTGAAAGGGAAAGTGACTCATTCAGCGCTGCTCACCTCATCACTGACAGCAAAGGAACAACACATAAATCTCACCAGCTCTGCCAGCACCCTGGATCCTCCTGTCCTTTATGCAGGTATGGATAAAAGCAAAGGGAAGCATCACCAATTAGCCTAGCTTTTTTTTTTAACAGATTCTTGAGAAAGTAAATGAAAAAAAAGGTAATGAATCTTCAACACAGGTTTTCTACCTGCTGCATCATTTTCTGGCAGGGGAATACATACATGTAATACATAGAATGTCTAAGCAAATTAATTGGAAAACACTGTGACAAAAAAAAAAAAGGAGAAACTTTATATTGCTGCTTTGTGGAAATAAAGTGCTAACAGAGAGGTCACAGAAGCACACCAACAGGCCAAAGAATGGCCATAAAGTTGTTAATTAATTTCAGTGTTTTGGGAGACACTTGGCCAAGATTCCCAAAAGCAGCTCTCTAAAATGTAACTCATACTCAACGACCTAACCAAACACCACAGGTTTCCCAGAATCACCAATAGCCTGGCGCTTTCCCTGTTCACAAGCATCTTTTCTTGTTGCAGATGCATGCAGAAGTGAAATTCCTTCCATGATTTATTCCCATCCCAGGACTCTGCTTTGAAGGTTCACTGCCCAACAACTGTAAGAAACTGGTCAGTATTCTGAACTGCATAGTATTTCATTATTTGGCTTCACCTTTGTCAAAATATTCCAGAGGCTCAGTCTCTGCAGTTGTAACTAGCTCTTCTAAAGGGTCCAAATGTGAGCTAGGTATGTAAATATGTACAGCTCAGTATTTTTACTACAAGACTTTGAAAAGTGTTCGGACACTCAGTTGCACTAGTTTTAGCTTTTTTGAATTTTTTTCTTAAAAATCCCTGAAAATCTATCCATCATTTTTGCCTCTATCTACTCAGACCTTAGCTTTAATTAATTCATTTATTTTTAACTTGCTTTTCTTTGAAAATTCTGGGGTTTAGGTTGATTAGGAAAAATCTCACCCTATTCTTCTACCACCTAGATTACATATTCACCATTCAACTTCCTTTTTGGTTTTAGTATAAATCAGAACAAACTTAAATTATACCCTGTGGTCCAATTATTTCATTGTGCTCCCCTCTCTGTCTGTATTAGCTGATCACTCTCACTAGATTTAGATATTACTGTCTGCAGCAGAAATTCTCTTGATGCTTTGTGTTTGCACAGCAGGTACTATAGAGGGCTCCTGGCCCCCTCCAAAAGTCTCAAAGAGCTCCCACAAAATAAACTTCGAACAGTAAAACATTTTTGGAGAAAAGGCCACAAAATACCATCGTTGTGAAACATCCAGGTAATGTTGAATATATCCTCTCCTTGGAGGTGAATTCTCTGAAATTACTGCCTTCCTGGAAAATCTTGCTCTGGGTCATAGTGCCAGATGTGAAGTTTCCACCAAAAGAGGAGAGAGAGAGTGGAAACAAAACTAAAAGTAACTCAGAACAGTCTTTGATTCTGGAAAGTTGTCACAGTCTCTATCAGTATGTCCAAAAGCGCCTTTCTAGTTTTGTCTTTGAGTATGGATTGCCTATTTTGACTCAATGTTTGCTCATTCATGTGTTTTATATCTTCGTTTGTATTTTGCTTGGATAATACAACAAAACTAAAAAAAATAAGTAACATTTTTATTTGCTCTGAGACCTGTTTACGTTCCCAAACTGAGCCTCAGCACAGACATCATCCATTCCCTCAGAAGAGAGGAAGACACCAGAACATTTGAGACTCACAGTGAAGAGTCTGCAGGGAAAGGAAGATGTTTCCAAGGTCATAACTCAGGGCTGGGCCTCATCATTTTTGTGTTCCGTTCTGAGGTGACTGGAAGGCTTTTTGGAGTCTTTCCTTCTAAGTGAGTCATGCATTGGCAAGGGTACTAGGGTTTTTTGCCATCTCTGAACTACAAAGGTTTTAATTCAGGAAAATCAAAGCTTTGGTGTATCTCTTCCCTTGCACAACCACTCAGAACACAGAAAAGTTGAGCCTGAATTATTTGGTTGCTCATGCACAGAACATGGTTTTTGTGCAATATGTATCTATCTGTGTGTGTTAACAGCGAGCATCAGAGCCCACGGTAAATGGCCAACCAAAAGCCACAGCAGGCAGCTGAAAGCTTAGACTAATGAGCTTGGTTTATGCTCCAGAATAGTTCATAATTTGCCAAAACAGACGCTAATTTTGAAATACCCCATGCTGCTACCAGAGGAGATACATACGGACAACAACCATACAGACGCAAGAACTTCTTATGCTCCTTCTCTTCAGACATAAGTGTTGTGATTGCAGCTCCTCCCACGAAGATATAAAACACATGAATAAGCAAACATTGAGTCAAAATAGGCAATCCATACTCAAAGACAAAACTAGAAAGGCGCTTTTGGACATACTGATAGAGACTGTGACAACTTTCCAGAATCAAAGACTTGTCCCATTAACCCTATTTCAAAGCATGGTAAATCTGTAAGCCACTGATCATTTTTCCTGACACTGTTTCTCCTTCGGCACCCAAAACTAGTGGGCAGTCTGTCTAACATGGCTTGCTCCTGAACTGATCAACCTTGAAAAAAAAATTTCAGGATTCTAGTTTTGGTTAGCAGGGCCAAAATAATAACAACATATTATTTCTGCCATCCATCTCCATTGTATTACATTTTTCCCTTAAAATGAGCTTTTTTCAACCTCTTATTTAAATGCTGAACATTTGATGTTCAGCACCTAAGATACAGCCCAGACTGAAGAAGCCAAAGAGAGAAGAAAATGGTCATTAGAAGGAGGAGGGGAAAGAGTTTAAAACCAAAAGCACTGGCCATACCTTCTCCATGGAGGACTTCACATCCCTTGAATAAACACAGTGCTCAAGAACTCCTTCATGTTCCTCTCTGGACTGCCAAAGTAGCAGACTGCTACTGAGAGAAGTTTCTGCTGTGAATTCAGGTATGACTCCAGTGTTTGAAAATACATGGTGTTGATAGCAACTAACTTGTATATATGATCAATTGTGGTTCTCAACTTAAACAATGAGATTTTGCTTTTTTTGTCCTTTCTGTAGCTTTTCTCAATCTTGCAGGATGTTCACCTATATGGTGGTTAACTCACTCAGACTCATTGGAGAGTTCCTATCAAGCTCAGTTAACACTGAAATAGTGGTATGACAAGTTACCTGTGCTGTGCTAAAAACAGAGGTTGTCTCTACAAATGTCAGTGAGAATCTGTCGGTTCTGCTCCTGACTGAGTACCCACTTGGCCATGAGGTTAGTCCCCTGAATTTCGTTTTACCAGCCATAAACAGAGTTGCTTAAAGACAAATTGCTATGCAGACCACTGCCATCTCCTGCTTGAATCACAAGCACACCAGAAGGCACTCAGGGATCTCTTGTCTTCAAGCAACCACAATAATGCTCCCTTACAAGTCACACATGAATAAAAACCTCTTGTTTCTGATTAGACCATCCACAACTTTCTGTAAACCTCCATTCCAGATTAGTCATTACATAAATGAGGCATAGCGTTGTTATTACTTCCTCCACCAAGTATACAAGAATCTTTACATAGTTCTTCAGGGCTCCAGGCAGAAATCTTAGCTGCACAATTCACTCAAAAATCCTTCCAAATTCAAATGCTTTTCATGTCTTCAGGAATTTTCTGTTCAAATTTATAATTGTGATATTTTCTTACCTTTATCCATGCTGCATGTGGTCTGTTGCTGTACTGCTCAGGGCATTCTTTGACCTCTGCATCCCCTGGTGTCAGAAAGACTCTTAATTGGAATTCATTAAAATGGTTCCTGAGCACTCCCCAGAAGACAAGCCACAGGCTTCCTTAGCAGAACCAGACTCTGCAGGTCACAAGAACACAAGAAAAAGATAGCAAATTATTAAATTACAAAGTAGCAAATTAAAAGCTGATTAAAATTTTTCCCCACCAGTTTGTATTTTGACCAACTGAATTTGTAACCACTGGAAGTTACCAAGATTCCAGAAAAGACTGGACAGTTTTATAAACATAAAAAAGTCCCGGGTTATGAGCACTCAACAAGCATTCTGCAGATTATCTGAGCTCACAACAAAGTGCAGGAGGTTCCTCTGTCTGCCCATTGTACAGCTCTACCATCCTGTAAAGAATCTGTTGAAACTACTGCTAGAGATGGGTTGACTAGGCAAAACATGAGCCTGTCTTACAAATCCTGTACTTCTAAATCCACAGATATACCATGAAAAGGGAGGAAACAGCCTACAACTTTGGCTTGCATTTCTAATTGTGGGGCCTGCTGCAGGAGCTGCATATTGAATAATTTTAAGTAATTTGTCTTGCTGCTTTAGCTACCTATTATGTCCTGGTTTGTTCTAAATGCAACCCTCTTGGAGCTTATTTTGGTTCATTTTATTTGCACTGTTTTATGCAGAGTTCAGTTTTGAATCATTGCCTCTTCAGCAACAGGAGTTTTTTTAATCTATATTTCACAATGCAGAAAGATTTGTATTCTTTCAGGTTTTACTTTCTCTTTTCAATTTTAGGGATAATTTTTTAATAAAATTGTTTGTGTTCCTGTCTCAAAGATTCAGTGTTATAGGAGAAAATATGCCCGCTTACTCCTTTAATGTGTCCTATGTCATGTTCACCTCACTGGCTCAGGACAGCTTGATCATAACCATTTTTCTCAAAAGCTTGATTTGCCTTCTGTATGCACCACTGTCAGTCAGCCCTCTGAAGTCAAAAGAGTAACATTCATGTAAACAGTGAGCAAGTGAAACTGGAATCAGGCGCTGAGTTTTGAGATAGCTGTTTTCAAGTTCATTGCCACAGCTGCCCCAGAGGAGACTCCTATTGCACTGTGATCATCTTGTCTGGCCTCTGATATGAGATACCCATAGGGCTGCTCTGAATTAATTCCTGCTGTGGGTCCAATAGCTGGAGTCGAAGTAGCAGAATCTGTTTCTGAGGAACATTTGCTATCAACTGTAAAGGTTCAAGTGCTGGAAAATACAGTGAACCCTAACTGTAATATTTTGACAGCTGATTACCTGCACTGTTGGAAATATGCACATTTTTTCTGGTTGAATTTACCTGGTATCAAGTTATAGGTGCTGGAGCTTCTCCAATACCAAACTGTGATCGAACTATGCCGCAGACTTCTTTGCTACCAAACTATATGTCCTTTATTTTTGTTCATATTTATAAACTGTAATACTACTAATCTTACTTTTAAGGAGGAAAAAATCCCTTTATAAATAATCTGAATTTAGACTTTATATCTGTGTGTGGAGTCACTCCAAATAAAGGAGAAGATTCCTATGTTCTTTCCTGTATACTTGCTCTTAGCACAGTAACTTTAAATGTCTTTCTAACCGCAGAAAACTTGGGGGCTCTGCAAAAAGACTGTCTCAAATCCTTTGCAGTTTTACTATTAAAGCTGCTGGCTTCCTGCATCTCCTCACCCAACCTACTTTGTTTTAGCACCCTAGAAGTTCTCATGCTCATATGTTGTCTGGCAGGATTGTAGGCTACAGGCTTGACCCAACCCAGGGTAAAAACAACAGTGTAAAGACAACCATGAACAAGCATTCGGTCTCCTCAAAGCTCAGTTGCATAGTTTTTACCAGATGAGAATTGCATTCGCGTTTGCTTTTAGTATGACTGAGCAAAATAAGAGAGAGACCATCTACCACACACTTGTGTTTTACCACCCCTGGTTTGGGGCTTGCCACTCAAATTCAGCTCTGTCTCCAGGCTGTTTATGATATCGGCCTTCATTTTGACAGCTGGACTGATGAAACCTAGGGTCCCAAGACAAAGATGATGACTGAATGCTGGTAAACTGAGCCACAGTGCTCCAAAACCAAGACAGGCCCCACCAGCCTGCAGCTAAAGGCCCTGGATGGCCATTCCAGAAATGGTGAGCTCTGACTTAACACTGCTTGCCATGAGATGGGCAGGAAAGCTACTGGTAACTCTTCCACTGATCTCAGCATTGAGTATTTTGATACATCCCACTTGCAGTGGAGAGAAGTCCACAGGAGGAGATGGAGGTGAAAGTGAAGGTAATGAAGCCTGTCCTCTACCCACGCATAAAACCAACATTTCACAGACGTATCTCCCCCGAAAAAGTCTGTAGTACATCTCTTAAGGACACTCAAAGATTCCTAGAAGATACATAATTTTAAAATCCATTTAAAGTTTATGCAAATGCTTTTGTTGCACCCAATTTGAATTTCTTTCTGTCTTTGGTTGTTTTTAACATTATCCATGCTGTATAGCACATGCATGTGCATGCATACCCACTCTTCTGCATTCAGAATTTGTGAAGTCAAAAGCACTAAAATATCATCTACATTGCTCTGACTAGAAACTGAATCCATATGCCAGAGTCATGACATTTTAATGAAAATGTAATGATGATGTAATTTTAATAATATTGAGAAGCCCTGCATTGTCTCAGTCTTGGACAATGTGAAATGATGTAACCTGGGATCATCACTGGCCTATACAGGACCAGGCACCCCTTTCTGACCCATACAGAGAGAAAACTGGGAACCCAAATAACAGAATTTCTTTTGCAGGATGTGATTCCTTCTGGATGTCCCTGACAACGACAGACACCAATGCATCACGAGGTGCTAGACATCGCTCAGATCCTACTGAAACAGTATTTGGGCACCTATCAAGGTTTTGAGGGTTAACCAGATATGCCCCTAACTTCCCACTCACTTTGGTTTGAGGGAGAAATAGAGATGTAAGCATTACAGGTGGAGGCTTCTGACTGAGTCCCAAAGACACCATAGAACAACTGTGAGCTTTTATTGTTGCGGTTTTTTCTTCCTTCTTTTTCCTCCCAAGCCATGGTACTGTTTGGGGAAAAGCAGCATCCTGACTCCCATTACAAGACAAGTGGCACTACCTCCCTCTCCCAATCCTTCTTGTGCATTATCCATTGCACTGAGTTGTAACGAAGAATGCCAAAAAGGAATAGAATTTTTCTTCTGTCTTTCATTTTATTTTTAAAGCAATCTTCTCCTCCACCTCTTCTTTCTTCTACTCCTCCTCTTCTTCATCCTCCCACCCACCCCCATCCTGTCCATCTCCCCTCATCCTACTCACACACCACTCCCCCCCTTTACCGGTATCCAACACTGTCAACCCAAACACATGATAAATTGCCCTGTCAACAGAATTCATTCAGGGACCAATTAATTCCACAGAAATGAACCAGGAGCCATCAGTTGCTGAAAAACTCCAAGTGCAGGGAGCGAGGAAGCTAGCTTTGTGTGTGTGTGTGTGAGAGAGAGAGAGAGGCTTGGGAAGTTAGTCTGACAGAAATTGGTCATTTAATGCTTAAGTGCACCGTAGACAGCCCTGTCATAGCAGCCGGCATGGCAAAAACTCCCCCAGTGCTTTATTTATTAATTATGTGGAGCAGCACGGGGGTCACTTCACTGTCTCGATACAGACTCATCAACTTTACTTCTTGTCACTGCAAGAGATCCCACAGCATGTGAGATAGAGGGCCAGGCCTTTTTCTGGCTCTGTCTCCTGCCATCCTGCTACAACACAGGGGAGAGGCAAGTTTGGAAGAGGACCACTTGTGCCCTCAGTGAGAGTGGGCAGCGGCAGGTAGGGACACAAGAACATTCAGAAGTGGGAGGCAAACCATTATTCTGCCGCTGCCCAGCTCTAGAGCAGGGATGGTGGGAGCCTGGAGATTTCATTTGCAAAGCTTCCTCATTATCCTCCTTCAAACTCTCCTTAGCCATGATGCCTGCAAAAATCTGACAGCAGTTAGGCTGCTGATGTATTATGAGTACTGCCTATCCTGCTGATCAATAGCGTCTCATTGCTCCCTACTCTATTCCCTCAGCTGTCCGTACTAGCCGTTGCTTCTTGGCTCATATTTGTAAGCTCTCTGAGGGCAAGACCATCCTTCTCTCACAAGCAAGTACAGCACCAGGCAATGTCCGATCTCTGAGAAGTGCTCCTCAAATGGCAGTAACAGAAATAATAACAACAACAACAACAACAATTCTATACTTTCACAGAATTACACAAATTAAGGCTGAAGTTGACCTTAGGAGATTGATAAGACCATGCCTTTGCCAAGGCAGGATCAACCACCATTAAAGTGCTAAACCTTTTTGTCTGGCCTGCTTTTAAGAACAACAACAGAGGCTACACAACCTCCCAGTACAGTCCACCTCAGTGCTCCACCACCCCCTTTTGCTCTTCACCCTGCTGTGGCTTTAGGATTTGAAAACAGCAATTCCTTTGCAAAAACCCATCAAAGCCAGGCCCTGAAACGTATCTCCACCTTTAAGTGAGAGACAGAAATATGTCTCTACCACGCAGTATAGATTTACAGATGATGCATGGGCTGCTCTTTAACATTTTCTTGCCTGCTTATAAAACAATGGGATGCATTCTGGTTTAATCTAACAGAACATGCATTTTCCAATTGGGCCAGTACAACCAAATTTTCATCCTCCATTAGACAGCTTAAAAACATGAAGAAATCCTGGGAGTGGTGATACTGCACTAGCACTGCAGATTTTAGACCTCTTACTAGCAGCTCTGCTCTAGTAAGAGGTCTGCTGGTAAGAGCAAGGTGCTAATAATGCCAAGGTTGTGCTTCAGTCTCTGTATGGGTCATTCACTCAAGAGTTGGTCTCAGTGATCTTTGTGGGTCCCTGCCAAGTCAAACTATTCTGCAATATCATTTCACCTAATGCCTGAAGAAACAGAGCTATACTCCCAAGTTTTGTATTCCTGGCCTGGATTTTCCTAACCTTTGGGAATATCCAAGAACAAGGCTTAAGCGCATTTCTTCTGCAGACATCTCTCCAAATAAACACCTATCTCTTCATTCTTATCAGTGTAATAGGGACACCACAGCAAAAGTCTGAGTTGGTGAACTACTACAGTTGTATCTTGGCAAAAAGCTGTTGCCTTTACCTCTCCCAGCCCCACCATGGTTCAGTTTAAAGAGGCCAGAAATCCTTGCCCTGCCTATCACGGTACACAGAGAGGAGAACACACCAATGGAATAACTGGGTCAATTTCCTTAAGAGAGAAAATTAAGAGAGAGTTGTTATATACAAGCCAGGGAGAGAGATCTATCCTGTCCTTGAGACAACAATATCTCTAAAGAGCATATCTTGAACAACAAAAGACAGGAAACAAACATCTGATCTAATGCAATCTGTATCTACATATTTATTTACTGCTCTACTCTCTCAGTAATTACTCAGTAACAGGTAAATGTTAGCCTGTGGTGGAAGACACAGTCTGATCAGGAAACTCATTTGACAAAGGACTACTTAAGTCGCACAGGATCCTTACAAATCCCTTCCACGACCAGTCATGGTAGTGTTTCTCAACCAGGCTTTAAGAGTGCTTTTTAGCATCAGTTTGTTACAAATGACCAACAGTTTATAGAGGAATTTAGATGAAAAAATGTTTTCTGTTCCTTAATTCCATGTAAGAAAAGGAAGAGAATCTTTTATTTCATCTAATGAGTAATTTATATGGGCAAAGATGATGTTAGCTGATCTGCAGGATGTACAGTCTGCAGTAATCTTTACTACTGACTCTTAGGTAGCTGCCTGTGGGGCAAGTATTAGCATGCATGCAGAAACAGTCACCACTCCCCCTTCACTTTTTTGTAATCATTACAATACAGTATTAGTCAAAAAAGTCTGGTCATTTTCCAATGGGAAAAAACCAAACTCAATGACCTCAGGGATCGCTGCTAGTTCTGTTCATTTCTTCCCTGTGCTTCATCTGAAAACAATGAATTTTAAAAGTGAAACATCAATATACAATTGTCATTTGTTGGCCTTCAAAAACTTCATATTTCAGATATTCAGAAAAGGGATCATATTATGAACTAATTCTCTCAAGGTGCAGAACATATTCAGAAAGGAGCATCTGACTAACCTAATTTTCAGTGGATTATAGTGTCTTTGTATTAGGAATCATGAATTCCTTGAAACCACAAGTATTGCTGATGTCACTCTGTAGTGATGTAGTGTCACACTGATATCACATTGTAGTGATACTATAAATAACAAAAACAACAGAAAAATAAATATTTTAAAATAATCCTACTTGGTACCAGAAATAAATTACCCTTTCCCACAGCAGGCATGGGAAAAGAAATCAGGAAAATAGGAAATAGTCTTGATAGTGGAGGACCTGATAACAATCAGGTCAGAAAATCTACTTTTGCCTTGGATAGACTTTCTTACAGAGATTCTGATTGCCTTCATTGTCTAGAAAGACAGACAATAAAGATTTCATTCCATGTATGAAAAGATATTTTGGACTTCCATTTTCTTACTCCAAGAGCACCCTGTATTTTACTGTTTCAAGCTTGCTTGATACTTTGGCCTCAGGGAACTCTGCTGGTCAAAAAATTTAGTTAGTGTGTCCCTGCACTGCAGCTTTGCTGTGGACATCGTTCTGCATAGTCACTTCCTCTCTGAAGCAGGCATTTGTCCTTAAAGAATCTTCTGGCAGTATGCGGCAACTTACCTGCCTAAGCTAAAACACAACAGGTCATTAGCTCCTAGTGTGAAAATTTCAAACCACTTCACTGTCTACTGGGGAATTACACTGTGATGCAACTGATAATGATTTATGAGGAGGAGTCTGGAGGTTTCAGAGGGTACAGACCATCATCATCCACACTTACGCACATCAAGGACACAGACTTTGCAGTATAACTAATACTGACAATCAGGGAGAAGAATCCTGTGATTCTAGGAGATCAATATGGACTATCATGAGCACTGCTATTGCTGATACCTTTTCTTGTAAGAACAGCCTGACTCTGTAGGCTGTTAACTTAGTCAGCAGCAGAGGGTAAAAAGTGGTATTTGGCTGATGAGCTTTCTAATAATGGGGCTTGCTATCTGCAAGTGTTCAGCATGTCAGAAAACAGCCTGAAAAGTCAAAAAAATGAGAGGGATGACTGAGTGTTTCCGTCTTCCTTTTAACCCTTTCAGTAACATGGCTAGTAAAGCTACATTCTAAAGTGAAAGGTACTTTTTAGGGTAATAATTTTTCTCCTGCTGACATTTAAAAGAAAATCTACAACTAAAATATTACAAAGACAGTACAGTTTATAATGCCAGAGTCATCCCAGCCTTGGATATGGAGAGGGCTTAAAAGGCAGAAAGCAATTTGAAGACTGTACATAGTCCCTCCTTATAAGACAGCTGCATCTGCCCATGACACCAAAACAGCTCTTGTAATACAAGGAGCTCTGGACTACTCCCCAGAGGAAGTTCTTGTTGGTAGCTTAAAGGACAGCAAAGAGCTCTAACCCCATCTCACCCTTCTCAGGCCATTTTTTCTATTTTAAGCTGCTGCTCTCAGAGTGTGGGGGTCAGTGCTGGGGCCCAATTACTTTAACAGAGTGTTTGCAGCATCACAGCGCAAAAGATCACACACTGCTCTTGCCCTCCTGGAAATCTCAAGTTTTTCTTATATTATTTTAGGCTGAATTGAATATTCTTTTCACTGATACATCTGGAAGCACTCAACACCATCCAGGTGTGTTTGCACACGTATCAGTGTGCCCAACACACTGGAGAAGGCAGGATCAGGACTGCAAGGCTGGGCTGAATTAGATGCAAAGTACCTACTGAAGCCTGCAAGGACTGAGGGACCACACATCTGAGACATATATGTAGGAACCTGGTGTAACAGGAGGAGAGAACTCTGCCATAAAGGTGGGAGGAGCTGCTGTCATTGTGTGAGCAGAGGAACCTTGGTGTGGCCCTGGAGCTTACAATGAGTGCTTGTTTTCCAGCAGGTAAAGCCAAGCTGCCTTCACTTTCTGCATGATGAGAATTTTCAAAGAGCACCTGAATAATTCAGGGAGGCTTTGATCTGAGTGCAGATGGACACAGGCATAAACTGTTTCCAGAGCCAGCTGGGAAGCAGTATTCCTGGCACTTCTCACCTCCTGCCACTTCTCCTTGACATCCGATGCTAGGCCAGCAGCTCTCCCAGCTCCCATTGTATTGGCAGCTCAGTGACATGTTTGGTGTCAGTGGAGATCCCACAGCCTCTCTCTGTGCTACTTGTTTACCACTTGAGAAGCGTGGTGGGGCATGAGACTGCACACTGCTCCTCAGGTCTCCTTTCAAGGATGGATGAGATTGTCCTTGGGGAGAAAAGGTCAGTATGTCCACCTCACTGCTTGGCTGAAATTGGCCCTAATCCTAATTGCAAAGGTCTCTGCAAGGGATGCTTGGGGTATATTTTTGGGACACTCTTAGTAGGGGTAGACCTTTTGTATGCAGCCATGAGAGAAGGTGATGAAAGGAGCTTTTACCGAGTCTCTGGGGTCTCCCTGTTACTCCTTTCCTTTTCCAGGTAATTCTGCATCTTGATCAGGCTTTATTCAGCCTGTCAGGGCTCACCCTGACCTGAACAAGATCATCTGTGATATACATCAGTCCAACCAGGAAAAGAATCTAGTCCTTTACTGTTAAAAAGCATATGCCTTTCATAGTGTATTTACAGTTTCTGGTGTAATTAGTGACTTGATGCTACAGCGGTGACTTGATTTTGTTCAAGTACATGGAAAGCATACACTGAAAATTATTTTATTCTTGTTGAATTTAACAGAACAATTCTGGATTTACCCCTGTAAGTCCATGAGGAAAGTGAGACTCATAGAGTGTGAGCTGATGCATTCAGCAAGATAGAATTTTTTATTTGGTTTGTTTGGGTTTTTTTACAGTCACTTTCTTATGATGACTCTTTAAACATGTTTTTTGTCTCTTTTCTCTTTCTCTCTCTGACTAAACTAATAGATTTTGTATAAGCCATGGAAGTTTTTCTGATTTCACTATATTTCCCAATATAGTGCTTTGTGGGGCTGGACTTCCACTGTGCTAATGAGTCAATCTGCAATTCTACCTTTCACTGAACTGTTTGTATGTTCTGACACAAAAGGACGGGGATGAACAGAAAAAAAGCAAAAGTTAACATAACTAGAGGGTCCCTATGTAGTCCTTGTTTCATATAAAAGCATTGCTCTGTTATATAAACAAGACAAAATATAATTCTTTCCACTCACAGTAACTGTCTTTCCAGCAGCTTTCTAAGGACATGTTTGAATGCATCCCACCACCATGGTTTCTCAGTTCTGCACAGGCACTGCTCACTTTGACTCCAGACTAACACAGAACTTCCCAGAACTCAGAACCTTGCCCATTTTACAGCTGGGGACCTGAGGCATAGGAATTAATTACTGTGTGCATGGTCACACTGCAACTCCTAGCTCAGCAGAGAATCAAAGTAATGTCATTTAGATGCCACTTAATGTCACTTATTATTTGATTCGTTAGACTGTTCTTCCCACAGCTGATCACTTTTGTATGTAAATCAGCCACTTGAGCTGGAGAAAAGGCACTGTAAACTTAGATGTTGAGAGAGGTAAAGAAGCTGATGAAAAAAATGTAAACAGAGAGCTATCTGGCAGGGTTTACAAAGGAGAAGATTATGCTGTGATTAGCAGTAGAATGTGCAGAAGTATGGAAACTTTCTTTTGTAATGCTGACGGCTCTGCTCCCTAGAATTTTCTATCACGTTTCAGCCAAGCAGTGACACGTATCTGTGAGTCCAGAAATGCAGTCTGTGTCCCAAGATGAACCGAATGTCCTTCAGAATGAGGACTATATTTTGTTGTGTGTTATTGCTTATGCAGTGTGCTCTGATTGTTGCTTTTTCAGGAATACCAGAAGTGATAACTTGGTGGACAGGCTGGATACACCCAGTGCTGCAGTTCCCAAGCCTGTTTTCTGTTTGTGGATTAACCTGACACGGAATTACGAGTTTCATAGCACAAGGGCAAGAATTAGAATTGTGGCCTGACGAGAGAAAAGGTTATGAGTTGGACTTAAGGGATGAAATGAAAGAAAATAAACAGTCCTGGAGTGCAAAGATGCAGGCAAGCAGTATTATCTGGATGTGTTGCCCCAATCAAGCCCATAATTCTATTCAAAAGAGTACTTTGTACATACACCGTGTTTGCAAACTCGGGCCACGATTTAACAGCAATGACATGTAGCAGCCTATGAAGGAAAGCAGCAGGTGCTAAAATGCTTAGCTGTTTTTCTTTTGAGAAATCAAGTGTGCTTCAAAGATAACAGGCCATGAAGATTAAGCTGCTACCGCACCAAAGGAGGAAAGCAGATGGAGCCACCAGCACTGCCACAGATGAGTACACAGAGATGTTTAAAGGCTGGAGATTTTATCAGCCCCTGCTCAAGGAGGACTGTAGGTTTCAGCTGTGGAAGTTGAAGAGAGGCAAAGAGGAAAAGAAGGGGAGGAGCATGAAGTAGAAGGATTTCATTAATTAAAAGAGATTAATTAGCACCATAAAAGCAGGCACCATGGATTACAGCAACTGTCAGCAAAGAGCAGTGACAGCTGCAGCAGAGCTGGCCAGCCACTCCCATCCCCAGCCACTGGCCATGTCCACACCTCAAGCCTTAGGGCAGTAAAGCCAGGCAGCTCGGGTGTAAGAGCGCTCCCAAAGTGAGGGGTAACTTGGAGGATGGATCTCAACCGGACAGTGGAATGAGCTGGTGCTGGTTTTTTGTACATTCCATGTCACCTTGAGCAAATCACTGATCTTGCTATGCTCCAGTTCCTGAAATAGGGAGATAATTCTTCTGAACTGCCAATTTAAATTGTAAGACCTTTGGGGCAGAGAATAGAGCACACCTTCTATTATATTTATAAAGGATCAGTAAGCATTAAAGAAGTGCTGCAGTAAAGAGCTAGTTAGCTGGTAACCACAGTCCAGATGCACAAAGCTAAATTTAGAAAAAATATTCATGCACTCCCCCTCCACTCCTCAATACACCTTTGATATCAAATAAGTATTTCATAATTTATCTATGCCAAAGGATTTTTTGCTAACCTGGAAGCAAATATTACCAGTTGATTTTCTGATAAATGTTTGTACTTCTAGTAAAAACATTTTCACTTTAACAATATCTTCTGTTTGTAAAACCTCAGAATACAGAAAGGCTCTAAAATTAATATCATCTTAATTTTGCCAAAGTGGAACATTTACATTGCTATTAAAATTGCTTAATTCTTGTTTAGCCAAACTTCTCAAACTATCATGGATCAGAGAATACTTTTGATTCCAAATAAACTCTCTATTTACAACTATCATTATGACTACCTCCAGCTTGTTCCACTGCAGCACCACAAGTAACACATACTGTTCACATGTGAAGCATTTTAGTATTTGCTATTCAGCATCTATTAGTCCTGTAAAGAGATATTTATTTAGAAGCCAAATAAAGTGAGTTAGTTCAATTCTGTACATGTACAGCACTGGAGGATTTGATCTCCACTAAAGGTCCCCATTTGTTCCCTAAAACCACAGCATGTTCTCCTGTGTATGTCAGAAACAGTCTAGAAATTTTGCAGAGTGGGGGGGAGCTCTGGAGAGGCTCCTGCTCCCAGCTTTCTAACTCTCAAGGGCACAGAAGAGTCCTTGCAGACGTTGATTAGCTTCCCATTTGCCTCAGTTCCTCCCCATACAAACTGAAGATATTAGTTAATACAGCTTCACAATATGGTGTAGGGCAAATATATTTGTCTCTGCCTATGGAGCAGGCAGAGGCTTGAGAGGACAAAGCAACAGAAACAATTGGTATCTCCTAGTACAGAAACACACAGAGCTCCTCTTCAAAAACCTGAACATCCTGGGCAGGTTTTAAGAATCTTTAAAGACAGAAAACTAAACTCCAGTTATAAGCTGGGGTTTTTCCTGTGCTCTCAGAGGTCATTGTGAGTCACACACATCATCTGGACTCCAGCCTGAGGGAAAGAGAATGTGAAAACTGCAGATACATTGCTGTTCACCCTACCATTTGGATTGCAACTTGTGAGGGACCAATTCTTGGCTCCAAGCACAGGGGCAAGAGCTACAATATGGAGCTATAGATTTACTATGTGACACTGGGTGAATCACTTCTTTTTCCCTTGTCTCAGTTTCCCCATTAGCAAGAAGAAGGAGAGAGGTAAAAGACATACCTCCTGGAAACACTGGAAGGACATAGTTCACCCTCATCCCAAGCACACAGTGTCTGCAAAAAAGATGCATCATAAGCTGATTCTGACCTGAACTCTCTGCTACCCATGAGAGCTCCCTGTTCCTTTAGGATGCTGAAGCCAGCAGTCCTGTAAAGCTCTGTACCTGCCTGCTGTGCACACAGCAGCCATCTCAGCACAGAGTGTCAGACTCCGGGCTGCTCCAGTCTATTTTATCACAATTTACTTGGTAACAGGTTACAAATGTGGCATCTGATGAAAATAATGAGCCTTGATGTCACTTAGTGCACGAGGCTCCCTTCGTGTGTGCAGGGAATAGCAAACAACAGCCAGCCCGGCCTCCTCACCGGTGCCAGCACAATTGGTCTCATGGCAGCATCCTCTTTCTGTGCTCTGCCTCAGCAAACCTCACCCAGCAGCCACATTCAGGCACCATCAAAAACTCACTGCAGCATCAAGGTCAAGCCCAAGGCAACCCAGAGCAGGACTGCTCTCTACTGTGACAGGTCCATGTCCTTTGGAAACTCACCCAGTGGCCAGGTCTCAAGGAGACTAGTTATGCCCTCAGGTGCATCTGTGTCCCACTTCCAGAGGCACAGGTGAGTCAGGAGCAGAAACCAGCCGACTATGAGGAAATGATCCCTCTTTTCACCTTAGCATTCTTAGTATGATGGAAAAAATTTCGTTGATGAAAAATCCCACTAAAAATGTCAAGGAAGGTTATCTAGCCCTTAAGTGACTAAGTACCCCTGGTCTTAGGGGCTAGTCAAACCAAGCAAACACATGCTAGGTGGCTCCTACCACCTTTGCTCTTCTGAGTCTTGTTTTTCGTGTTGCTGAATGGAGACAAAAGTGCTCCTTATACTCCATGGGATGGCCTTGAGGGTAAATCTGATAAAGAACAATCTGGGGCTATGGACAAGGATAAATGTCCTTGCAGCTGGTGGGAAGGGTAAAAGCAGCTGTGATACAGAGAGAAACACATCAGAGAATATGGGATAACCATAAAAAAGATCATGAGACAAATGCTAAAGCAGATACAGGAATGGAAAGTTAAAAATTAAAAAGGTAAAGGCTGTGGAACAGAGGCTTGATACAGCTCTTCATTCATACTCTGATGTTTTGCCTTTTTCTTTTTTTTAAGTTGGGATTTCCCAGAGATTTTTCAAAGTTTCTACCAAAAAAAAAAAAAACAAAACAAAACAAAAAAAAAAAAACAAACAAACAAAAAAAACAACAACAAAAAAAACAAAAAAAAACAACAAAAAAAAAAAAACCACCTTCCACAATACATGCCTTTAGATGGAGAAATAGAACTCTATTTTCAGATGCTTTGGCTATGTGTCCAGACTGATGACTGGCTGACACTGTGTCTGGAATGGGCCAGGTTTAAATGCTTGAAAATATCCCAGAGATGAGTCACCTGATCTGATGAGAAGGAGCCTTGTAGCCCCTAACATTTACTACAACCACTATTAGAGTTTCATTTCGCTGTATAAAAATATACCATGACTACATACAGACTTACAGTCTTTTGGAAATAAGAGACAGTATAGAAAAACACCATCCGACTCTTTTTCTATATTCAAATTCCAACAAAAGTTGCCCAAGATGCAGAAGGATCTTGCAATACCAGTGCTGGACTAACAGGCAGGAGGTGAGGGTTGCAGTTCTCATTTTGCTCCCCTCTGTGGTTCAAAACCCAAATATTGGTTTCCTGTGTGTGAGCCTACAGTCTTCCCAAATTCCAGATCAGTTGGATTAAAAAGCCAAATTATTATCCGCTTGTCTTTTTTTTTAAACAAGAGACAAATCCTATCATGACAGGGGCTCTGATCTCACGAGAGCCTTTCATTGCCATTGTAATATAAACACTAACCCCACTCCTCTCATTAAAATCTCATCCTCTTCCCCAGAGCTTCAACACTGCTCATAGTCAGGTCACTGAACATAGCCCATGTGTAAAGGGAAATGGCAGCAGGACAAGAGAGGGTGGATGAGGACATGCTGAATACTTATGTTTGTTGAGCTGGTCACAGTGACACCTAGCTTTTTATCCTGAGTTGACAGCATAAAGCATACAAGAAATGTAAATCGTAGCTTTGGGTGTGCATAATCTCACACTGAGTCTAACATAGAAGTATCTGAACAGAGAAAAAACAATGTATAAAAGGGTTTTTTTTTAGTCTAGCAAAAAAAAAAAAAAGCTTAACAAACATCAGTGGTTTAGAAACTAGAACACAAATTCAGATGAAAAATACCCCACTGTTTTAATTTACTGTGATTAGCTATTGAAACAAAGTGTCAACTGAAACAGTGAGTTCTTACTCTCTTAATGTAAACTGTACACTATGTGTCTTGCTCAGGAGGTCAAAATAGATTATTTCAGGATTCCTTGTGTGTGCAAATCTATTTTTTCTGTTACCTACTTGTCCCCTGCTGTCAGTCCCTCAGATGATCCTTGTTGTCTTTCCTGATCTTGATCAGCATGCCAACCTTTGTCACACCTACAAGTTCCTCTTACATATGTTTATTACTTTTTCAGACCATTAAAAAATATATTAACCAATTCTGGCATTGTTATAGATTGCCTGTTTTGCCTGAACACTTCTTTCAGCAATATGAGAACTCTGACCACACCCCTTTACCAGTCTGCTTCCTAAAGGATTCTCATATTTGGAGAATGTTTTTCCTACTATCACTTCAGTGTATGTGAGTCTCTAGAATATGTTAGCCAAGGCATTTTGTGTAAATTTCTGTTCCCAGTAATCTGAGAGTATAAGGAAGTCTGTAAGGAAGTCTGAGCATTCCTATTTTGCAGATATAAAAGTATGCCACAAGAGACCTACATCCTGATGCACAAAGCGTTTAAATGTCTAACTCTCACTCAACTTTTACCTCTCACGGATAAGATCCAAAATTACTGTGGGGAGAGTGCTCTACTTAAAAATCCTATGTCTTAGGCAAAGTGCTTTAGAAGTACAAAAATAGACTCCCAGCTCCAGAGCGCCTCCATGCTCACCTGCACACTACATTGCAGAGTCGAGACAGACACACTACAGCCAACACGTGAAGTAGTCACTGTCCTGCTTCATCAGCTCCAGTCTCCAGCTGTGAAACCCACAGCCATGAGCCATTGGAACAGCTCTCCAGATGAGGTGGATCAGCTACTGGGGACCTGGAAAGTCCTGGCCGGTGTGGTGGTCTGTATGAGCAACTGGAGCAGGGCTGCAGCCCCAGCAGCCCGTGGCCAGCAGCTAGGGAGAAGGGCATGCAGAAACAGCTGCTGAGCAGGCTGTGTGTCTGAGCCCGACAGCTGAGCAATCCACCTTGTACATCCGTGGAAGCTGACGCTGCCAACAACAGAGGGCAAAACTAGGTGATCTTTAAGATCCCTTCCAGCCCAAACCACTCTATGATACTCCTCAAAACGTCTGCATAACCAAGGCCAGCTCAACTCTGCCCAGAGAACTCTCTGTCTTCACACACTAGAACCCCTAACCCCTGGGGCCTGCTGACTGCGACAGACAGAAAAGCTCTCTGCAGCAGTGTCTGCTGGAATGTTTTTTAATTATCTCTGGAAAGTATGGACTGTGTATCATCATTAACTGGACTAAACACTGACGGTCAGTGAGTCAGGTACCAGTAAACGGTGCAATTAACAGCCAGAGGAGAGAAGTGTATTCAATCTGAAAGCTTTCTTTCTCAATCCATCTCCACTCATCACCCAAAGTGCTGAGCAGCAGACTTTTACTTTCAATTACATTAATCAGGTTAATTCCAAGTTAAAGTCAACATTTTAATCAAGAGGCAGGGAAGTAGAGGGCTGAGGGGAAGAAAGGAAGGAAAAGAAGGGCAAGAGGAAGGAGGAGGAAAGGAAAGACACAGGGAAAGAAAGCAGGACTTTAAAGTGACAGGCACCACTGAAAAAATAAAGTGTAATAAATAAGGAATAAGCTTTTATGTTGGACGTCTAAACTAAAGGGGTTAGCATTTACCTCCTGCATAACTTTGGTATACTGGGCTGTTGCAGGGGGAAGCTGGAATATATCAGAGCAGCTTCAGGAAGGCTGTATTTTATGGAAAGAAGTGTCCATAGAAATATTGCTTCAAAAGAGTCTGTAATGACCTGAGTCACAGACCCATCACACCATGACTTCTGTTTGCCCAGGCATAACTCTCCTGCATGCCCTGTAAAGCTTAGAAACATTGCATGCCTAGAAAAACCACCAAGTGCTCCATCACACTGAACAGAAGTTCCAGCTGTACCCACAGCTGAATCAAATGCATTAGCACTGTTGGGGGATCCACTATTGCAGAGATCAGGTACCAATGACTACAGAAATATGGAAGTAAATCTTTCAAAGAAGCCTGCTCTAATGAGGCCATTGTATGTCCCTGCCAGAGATATCTTTAACTAAGTGAATAGTTAGAGATGCCCAGCTTCCACTGGATTTCAGAAGGACCTGGGAGCCTAATTTCATTGAGCTCCTTTACTGATCACATTTACAGATGATCCAGATTTGCAAAGGAAACCACATAAAGGATGCTGAAAGGTTCATCTGGGCTGAAGCTCTTGCCAGGTGAAACATAATGTGTGTGGGGTAAGTAGAGATTTAGGAGTTTTGGTTTTGGCCCATCACATCCTTTCTTTCAGAAAAGGATGCATTAGTTTGCAGAGAAGTTCAAGGTGCAGCTCCTGTTCTACAGAGCCCAGCTGAACCCTGAGTCTGGAGGAGCAGTCTCACTGCCTGTGTGTTTCATGACTACCTCCTGGACAGTGAACCTGCAGGTGCGTAGACTGAATCACTCATTTTGGGCCTGAGCAAAGTCTGTTAATCCTTGGCTCACAGCACAGTGCCAGTTTCTTCTCTTGGAGTCTTGAACAAAATCAGAGGGAGATTCAGTACATGGGAAAACAAAAGCTGGAGGAAAGCAAACTTTCTGTAGCAAGGAAGCATATGATAAAACAGATTGACTACCAGGAACACTCATTCACCTCCTGACTCCAGTACAAACCTCACCCATGACCTTGGATGAATCCTTTCTCCCAGACACAATTTAACCATGCAATGGAGACAACAGTGTTGCTGCTATTAACTTTCCAAAGCACTTTGACAAAAAAAGCTGTAATTTAACATTATTATTGTTATTGTATTTTATTATTAACGGCAATTTTTAATTAAAATCCTCTCAGAACCATGTCACAAGCCAGCTACATTGTATCTTTGACACCTCGGAAAAAATCAGACTAATCCTACATTGGGAATTCAGAGCAACAAAACAGTGCAAAGGGATTGAGAAGCACACAAGGGAAAGATATACATAAAGTGAGGAAAAGCTCACAATGTGAAGATGTCTGTATGTGTTACCTACTAAAATTGAAGCTTAGGGGTCTTTGAAACAGCAGCAGGCATTGTGCTTCTGTTCCCATGCTTGTGAGGTTTGATAGCATAATAAGAACCACATGCCCCAGCTGAGCAGAATGGTACCTGCTTTTGGAAGAGAGCAAGAGACAATGAAAATGTTCCCAAAAGCCATCAGGAGCAGAGTTTCAGGACTTTCTCCCCAGCAGGAACTCAGTTCCAGCACTTCTGAATTTACATTTTAAAAAGTTACTCGCTGTTTCACTTGAATAAGGAAAGAAATCATGCAAAAATAGAAAGACTGCAGTAAATAAAATAAGAGCAAGCAGTTAATTAGTGGGTCTGATTGAGAATGTCCTGACATGCTCATTCTTCCTCCAGCTTTCCCCACTCCCACTCTGTGCTCAGCGCTCTGCTCAGACCCGCACTGCAGCAGTAGAGGCCCCTGTGCTGCCTGCTCCCCTCACCTCAGCTCACCAGCTCAGCTCTGCAGCACAGCTGGAGCTGAAGCAACCCCCTGTGATACCTTAACCAGCACTCCTGAACACCAGTCTTCCTAGAAACCTCTCATTCTTTTCCTTCCCTCTTCTCACTAGCACAGCCAGAAAGCACAACAGGTCTCAGCAGCGACAGGAAAACACCTCTTTCCCTGGGAGTAGGAAGAAAGGTAGGAATGTGGTGACTTAGCAAATTAATTTGGGATCCCAACAGATTGCATACTGATAAGGAAAGACACTGCCAGGTTAGTGAAAACAGCAAATACCCTTTTGGAGGTATTTGAAGGTATTCAGGCAACCTCCTGAATCTGAGAATCAATGCTAAAGTCAGCCAGGGCCACCAGAAGCAGGAATTTTGTCACATGAGGGCTGTAGCTTTGGGCACATGATTCTGCTCCTGAATAAGCTACTGAACTGTTCGTAACCACGGCTCACTCCACCACGCCTGTGACCTTCCTCGGCTGCACACCTCTCATGGACCCACTCTGCAAAGGATTTAAACCCTGGCAAATGGATGGTTGGCAGAACCACACCTGAAGATGCAATAATAATAGCAAAAGTTGAGTTATAGCCATAATTTGTTTCCCTTGGATTTGCTAGGAAAGTACAGAGCTCAGTGAAGCTTTTCTGTTGTGGTTGAAAAACTGGTACGTCATCCTGGTGTTTCTACACCATTAAAATCTCTGCATGTACATATGGCATTACCACAGGCCTGCAGATAGCCCAAATCTTGACAGACTGATTCTGTAGAATATTCAAATGCTACTAAGAATAGGGCACCTTCCTAAATAAAAAAATAACCCATATCCTGAGTGCTGAGGAACTCCAATATCCACCTCCATCTGGCAGGGCAATCCGTCCCATTCTAAATTGCAGGTAAGGAAATCAAATCAGAACAGGAAAGAATGATTTTCATAAAAAGGCTCAACTCTTACGATCTTTCTATTCAGCAGTCCTATCTCTCAGGATCCTGAAAACAAGGTTAGGTTGCTGTGTTCACTAACCTAATTCATTGCCAACTGTGTTGAATTGCACATTCCACACTGTGGCCTTCCTGGGGCTCAAATCTTCATACATACAGCACATACACCTGGTGGCTTACACACCTATCTTACTGTGTGCTTTGAAATTTGATCCACATTGCCATGATGCCCGCTGATTCCTCTCATCCTGAGGCTCTGGGAAGTGATGTGGAGTGGAAAACAGAATTAGTGGTCCTGAACCCATTGGCAGAGCTCCCATTTCAATGTAGTCCAAGGAAAAACTGTAAATCATAGCTCCCAGAGATGGAAAATACCTGGGGAGGTCACACTCTACTCTGAACACACTGTACCTGCTGCTGGCTTAAGGGTCCTCAAAACCCTGTTCTCCTCAGTGGCATGGGAAATTCTAGGGAGAAAAAAGGAGTCTCCTGTTCCGTTCCCTTTTCTTTGCTGAGAGGCTCTTGTTGAGGGACAGGATATTGATTCTTCTCCCTCCAGCCTCTCCAGCAGTACAAGGCCTTGGCCGGATGGAGTCAGACTCAATCATAATTGCATTTGCATAATACATTTTACCTTTCTCTCCTCCGCTGTAGTTTTCTGAACTTGCCAAGTTGCAAGCTGACCCTGTGAGCCAAGGTGTGATTAACTGAGAAATTCACAGCAGCGCCACTTTAATCAAAGGGGACAGAGGTTACAACAGCTCAATATTAGCGATAACCAGCCTTTGATCCACAGAGCTAGGCCAAGCCTGGCAGGCAAGCTGTGAGGAAATGCACCGTCAGGGCTTTTGTGGGGAAATAATACCTTATTAACCCCTTCATTTAACCTGCTGTGGGTGAGCAGAGAGAATCACCAGAAAAAACTCTCTTCCAGAGTCTTAATTACAGCCCACAAAGCTGCTGCTTCTCCAAACTATACCTAAAGGTGTTAAATTCCAGAGAAGAACCACCTCCATCTCGCAAGACCTATAGACTGATTTGTAAGGGCAATGACAGCTTCTAAATGCTCCTGGCTTCTTCTCTACACTGACCACCAATGTCAAGCCCAGCAATGAGCTGACAGAGACACAGCCCAGGCTATCAGCTTTTAGCAATTCCCTACAGGTCCACACACATGGGCAGTGTTTCCAAGTCTACTCCCCACTGCTGCAAAGCCCTGGCCAAGTCACTCAACCCTCACTTTCCCTCACTTCTGCTCTTTTGCCTAAGAAAATGCCACTTCTTAGCATGGAGTTCCAGTAGGATCTGGAATGAATCAGATCAAAACTTAACGTGAACTTCAACAAATAATTAGAGATCATTCTCATAATCAGGTTGCACCAAAGATAATACATAGTCTAAACAATGGGAGAAGTTCTATTTGATAAGAAATGTGTTAAATTCAATGTGTAGTCCTGAAACAGAAAACAGACTCAGAATCCCAGGGGAGAAGAAAGTCCCAGTTTTGGTAACTATGGAGAAATTGAAAATTCTTATTTTCTAAAAAACTTCTAACTTCGAAATTTGTTTATTGTGGGACTGGAAATAATCCACACAAAAAGAAATCTATAATAGAATACATTTCCTGGCAAAAACAAATTTGGGTCAATCAAAATGTTTTATTTCAATAAAATAAAATTTTTAAAAATTAATTTTCTGATTTAAAACCCCTATTCATATTACAGAATCAAACATCTTCTCAAAAAAAGTAATTTCAAAGTGAAAAACACCTTTTGCTTTTGAAGGAATGAAATGGAAGGTGACAATTCTACTAACAGGCTTCTGTCAAAAACTTCTGTGCAATAAAATATCAGGTGAAACTGACATTTCAGAGAAGTTTCTCTTTTCAGCTAAACAGTCTTCTCTGGTGGGAAACTCTCTTTTAAAACCAATCCATTCCCTTAATTATCTTTTCTTGAGAGGACATAGAAAATTGAAGTGCCATCTTCCCGAATGCTTTTTATTTACCCACTCTTACCATCTTCCCTCAAATAAAGACTTGGTCAGAGAACCAGGAAAAAGTCTCACCTCTGCTGCACAGACCAAAAGGGCACAAAGTTTTCCAATCAAGACTTTGGCACAATATTCTTTAAGTGAGGGAAGAGCCATCCTTAAATGGGGCCAGCAAGGGTGAAGAAATTAGCTCTCATACTCCCAAGGCAAAGCATTGTGGAGTCCAAGTACTCTGCCACTCAAAATCAGACCTTCCAGTACAGTCACATTACAATTTTGGGTCATGACTTTAAAAAAATTATTACTTGGGCCTGTTTTTGAAGGATTGTGCCTAGACACCTCCAGGAGTCCTCATTTTTGAAAAGCAAGGCCCTGAGAACCACACATCTTTCCCAGGCTGTTATTATGACTACAGACAGCTGCAGGCAATTGCAGGTGACTAAAGCTCAGCAGACCCTCTGCAAAGGCAGAGGAAGTCAACTTTCATCCCGTGGATCACAGTTCTGTAGGTCTCAGCTCCTCACACACCACTTTCTCCTCATCACTTCTTTATGGACCATCCTCTGCTACTCCCACCACATTTACTTACCTTCTTTCCCTTCAACACATTGGTTTTGTGTCTTATTCACGCCTGCATGAGATGTTTCTAGGCACATGGAAGGAAGCAACAGGAAATCTCATTCTGACAGAAGGAAGGGCCCTTCAGCAAAGGCATGATCTATACCAAAAGCTTGCATTGCAGTTTCTAACCTCTCCCCTGTACCTCAGTAAAACAAACAAACATCAGTACCTGTAACACCAGCCAGCCCTCTGACCCAGAAAGTGCAGGATACATCCCACTGGTAGAGGATGGCAACAGATATCACACCAAGCCCACTCAGCACATTGACCTCTGCTTACCTGCCTGCCAGCAGGAGTCTTCAGCCACTTGCCTCTCCCATTCTTCTCTACCCCCCTGCACATCCAGTCATTAATTGATCCCTGATCATCTCACAAATATATTTCCCTCTCTCCCCAGGGCAGGTCCACCCGCTTTTCCCTGTTCTCTGCCATTAACATGGGTCTCACATCACCATGCACAGCGGCGCACACACAGCTCCAAACACCTCAGGGCAGGCACATCATTTCCAATTGTGAGCAAATGCTGTTGGTTTTCATTAATCTGCAGACACTATATTTGCCAATTTCTCCAACTTTTCTTTCTCACTCTCTCTTTCTGCTCCGAGGCAGGTGAGTGCATCAATTTTCTTCTCATCTGTGGCAGTTAAATTAAATGGAATCGGCCTGATTGCTGAAAATCAAAGAGAAGGCTGATAAAGCAATTAAATCCCTCTAATTCCTCCCCTTGAAAAGGTGCAGCTTGGCTCAGAAGCTAATTAACTTCATAATGAAAATCCTTCTTCACCTTTTTAGGCTCTTTCATTCTTGTTTTTGGAAGAGGTGGTAGGTTGCCTATAGAAGAGGGATGTTACAGTGATAAGCATGGCTCCCTCGAACATGGCAGACAACTGGGTGCATGCATCACAGCAGAGTCTTTCCAATGGCCTAATGTGAGCCATTTCTGCTGTGTAGGACCCGAATGTGCTGTGGTGTTTGCTCTGCAGTTATACAAAAGATCCCAGGATAACCTGTTTGTCAGTAGCTTTCAGGTTTACCCTGTGCCCAGCCCATGAAGACTATCAAAGCCTAATCCCCTCATAACAGCTTCAGCTACAGCAATTGCAAGTTTGATCTCTGGGAGTCATTAAATTTCTCATATGACAAAACAGCAGCTCCACATCAGACAATTAATCTTAATTGTTACAGTCATAAAAGATAGGTAGGCACAGATCTTTAGCACTCTGCACTCCAACTTCCTTACTCCACTTCTACTTAGCGTTTGGATGTTTGCTCCTTCCCAATTTCATTTTGTTGGGAGCTGGAAGGCTCTCTCACATTTTAACAGGTACCTTTCAATTTTCTTACAAGTAAGAGAATTTTCAGCCCATGCTATGCTATGCTCTGTTTTTCTCTGATCATGCTCCTCCCAGTACCAAAGTACCCCACATTATTCTACACCCAGTCACAACACAGAGCATGAGTGGGATCAAACTCCTCGTGCTCCACGACAATCCACCCTAGTCGTGAAGCTCATACAAGTGATGTATTTCAATTTGCATCTGCCAGGACCTATACAAAGGAACACTGGTGCAGCAGTACTCTGGTATGCAGAATCTCTAGGCGAAGCCTGGTCCTTCACCAAACCTTAGTCCCTTTAATTTGTCAACCTGGGAGTCAGTAACTCCAGTGAAAAGTTAAGGGGACAAATCTCTTTCAGTATCATGCCACTTTAACGATATAGAAAATATTAAAAATGTATTGCAATACAAATATACAAGGGGAAGACAACTGGTGTTCATGACATATCTCTGTACACCCTGGCATCTAACTTTCCATCAGGCAAACCTGTATCAATGTTTCTACTTTACAGCATCATTCCTGCTGTTTGAAATCTGTGCTTCAGGTTAAATTTTCATCCCCTTTTGTTATAAAATCAGCTTCAGTTTTCCAGGTTAAGTAACTCTTCACTAACTCTTGCTAATTTTTGCCAAACATGTAATTAATGTATTATGTATATTACCATTCACCACATGTTTGCCAAATATGAAAGGAAGTATATTCTACTAATTTTAATGGCAATATCATCTCACCCCTGGGAAAGGTTAATTTTTCTGTTACTTTTCTCTTTTTTTCAGAACCGAAGAGGGAATTTTGCTTCCTAAAAATAATTAACTGACCTGTCACCTGTCCCTGATGAAACTTGCCATGGGGTTTTTAACTACCACAAATGTTCTGATCAATGCTGCCATACCACATGCAGAGAGCAGTTCTCTTAAAATAATGCCCAGGAAAGCCTTGAGACCTTTTGTCTATACTGAAAATTCTCCTTTTTGCATTGTATTTGGGAGCATCTGATTTATAGGACAGAAAGGCTTTAGCGCATAGAGTTTGGACTAATACTAGTTTTTACTTAGGCTGCTATTTGTCCCACATTGGCAAGGTTGTGACCTCACAATATTGTATAAAGAATATATTATATTCTTTATATATATTATATATATATTTTGTGCACCCCCTGCTAACTCCTCCTCCTCAGCATTCTCCTCTCTACTCTCTGGAGGAAGCATTTCTGGATGGACTCAGGCTAAATCCCAGTAGAACTTCCAACCCACCCTGCTTGGTTTGTGAGGTATAACCAGGTCACATCCCAAGGAGGTGTGGCCTCAAGCTGTTGGCATCCCTGTGTTATCCTTGCTTTGACAAATGGTTTATTTTTGCTGCAGCAGTAAATCTGACAGCCATTGTTTACTCCTCTGTCTATGCACTCGTCAGCAGGAATGTGCACAGCTCTGCAAACCCCAAGCCCCTGGCTAACAAATGGCTGTGCACTCCATCAGTGCTCCCTCTCCACCATGGAAATCCCTGTTTGCAGGCATTAGAAGACATGCAGGGGGAGCCTCTGACCCTATGCCCAACATCTGGGGACAGAAACTTGGGTTCACAAAGCCCAACTCATCAAGGAGTGCAGTATCTGCTACCTATCGTCCAGCCAGGGGAGCAAACCTTTTCAGCTGGATCCACGTTAGACCCCATTTTTTACTGACAGCCAGGATTTTGCTTTTAACATCCCAGAGATTCTCTTTTACCTAAGGGAAATCCATCACATGCTTAAGGACATATTATGTGTTTGGTTATCAGCAATGCTAATATTGCTAAAGAGTTAATACTTTGTGATTGTCAGTAGCACTTTACTCAAATATGCAGTAGCACTTTACTCAAAATATGTGAGCAATGTCAGCCCTCTGGCATCCCTGTAAGGTCACCCACTGAGTTGCCCTTCCTGCAAATGAAGGGGGCATAAACACACAGTAATTTGTCAAGGTCACATAGGAAACTAGTGCCAAAGTAAGGATACAGGTGTCTTGATTCTAAGCATTTGTGCTAATAAGATTAAAAAGTTACACATTTGGCCCACCACAAGCTGAATAGGTATGGAAGACAGAGGAACCTTAAGTAGTTACTCTGTAGTGAGGGTGCTGAAAAGAGAGAATAACAGACTCATCTACAAGCACATGTGTGCATCTCTATCTAATGCACAGCTTCACCTGTTCTATATATGTGATTTTGCAACCATTTTCCCTAGAAAATCTACCACTGACTTTGACAGTAGAGGACCAGATCTATTTATCATTGGACAAAACATATGGTGTGCTTTAGAAAGAGTTGCATGTATACTGAAGGTTTATTTTCATCTCCTTGTAATTTTTTCTTTCCTTATTAATAAGGCACCCTTCAGGTTCATCTAAAGCTCCAGGGTTCATTTTTGGGCTACTCTGCTCCAAGCAGCATGTAAGAAACAGACACTGTCAATCACCTGCCTGCGAACTGCAGGAATGTGTCACACCAAGGGGAAACGTGCAACATAATGAGACCTTTGCACACCCTTCAGTACTGGTAAGCAGGAGGCTTATGAAAGCATGCTCACTGGAATACATATACACATCTGAGAGGCATAAATACACACAAACATTGGCTGCATAAAGACAGGCACTGGCAGAAGCATCCTTAAAACCCAATACATCAAACACACAGAGACAAGACATAGACAGACAGATGGATACACACAGGTAAACAGGAACACACAAACTCAACCCTCATGAACACAGACTCTCACAGCATGGGAGACACACAGAAATGAAAAGTGCCTGCATTCACACACACAGACACGCACACAGCCACATCCAGATAGTGCCTCGCACACAGACTAAAGAAGTCACAATACAGCACGGGGGGAAGTACCCAGCCACTTGCACTGTTTAGCAATAAAGGTCCTTTTCATCCTTCCTTTCACCCCTGTAGGGACCAGTGCACGGGATGCAAGACCCAGGCTATGCTGAAGGCAGAAGAGTGACATCATTCAGCTTGGGCATCCTTAGCCAGGGCACAGAGCACCGAGGGTATCATAGCCTAGGTTAGGCATTAGGGAACATGCCTAGGATGACTGAGCAGGAGAAGGTTTGTATTTCAATAAACCAGGGGCTGTAACAATCTCTGAACTGAACAGCTTAAAGCCTTGTTAAAAGCAATGGTGCAGCATTCTAACCGGAGGGGCCGTGTTGTCATACAAATGAGATGAGTTTATTTTCTGAGCCGTACCATTTGTTCTGACAGGCAGGGCGGCTGTAAAAGCTGGCGAGGGCACAGCAGGGGGCCCAGCTCTGCGCACAGCGAGAGATCGAGGAGAGGAGAGGCAGAGCTGCACCAGAGCTTGGACCCAGACCAAGTCCCTGCCTCTACCTTCTGTAAGCAACAGCCTTGCAAAGAGACTAAGAGATGAACCAGCCGGCTGTAATACTGTGGAACAAATGTATTCTAATGAGAGGTGCCTGGCAGCCCCAAGGGCACTCTACACGCGCCCATCTCCTCCTGCCCTCAGCACCTCCTGCCTGGCTGCTCCACGCTGCCCAGATCTGGTCTCCAACAGCCAAAGATGCTGCACAGGGCACTGGGACACACAGTGGAGAGCACAGTCAAGTGCTCTCCTGTGTTTTTCCAGGCCAAGTTGCTATGATTAAATGTTTAGCAAGGTGTCACCTGTGTCCCCCTGCTGGAATGAGACAGAGAAGTCTCCTGGATGCTGCCTGTGTCATCTGCGCAGTTGGTGATCCTGTGGTGGGTTTTCTGTATCCATTGTCTGTCTCTCCATGAAGGTGTCAGAAGGCCCCTTCCACTTCAGGCCAAGAAAAGGCTTTGCAAAGAGCAACAGTAACCTCATCCCTGTTTCTCTAGTAGAAAAAATAAATTGCATAAAGCAATGTCACTAGTTTGAAATCTGATAATAAGCCAGAGAGACAGGTGTCTCTTACTAAAATGCTAGAGAACATAGATTCCTTACTCTGGGAATACATCAACCTGGCAGCAATGGGGCTGGTACAGGGTATAACCACAGAAACTGCCAACAGAGACCTGGAAAACACAGGCACAAGCATTCCAGAGCAAGGAATATAGCCCAGAAATCAACAGCAGGCACGGGGATTGCAGTTTTACTTGCAGGATGCCATTTGTATTGAAACTGTCGACATTAACCCCTTGATAGGCACCAGGGATGTTTTATCACTTCCCCTCTGACCAGTTTGCCAAGTTTCTATAGCAAAGCTTCTCCTCACAGTGGCAAAAGGATGCCATTTTCTTTTGGCTGCTGGGGCACCATGACAACCAAACTGTGGCCACTTTATCCTAGTCACCAACAGACACAGGGAAAGACAGGGAAGCCAGCCATCATGGTTTGGGGTTTTTTAGTCACCAAAGCAACAGTTTGCTGGTTAAGAACACAATGTGTTCCTTCAGATCTGGAAAGAAATTGTGCATGCCAGTCTCACTGATCCAGAAATTAGTCCATCCTCTGTCACTTTTAGAAAAGTGTTTACTCTTTTGTCATTTGTACAGGTCAAAAACTACATTCAGCTTCCAGCTCTTCATTTTTTGTACTTTCCCAGTTAGGCTGCAGAAATTGGGAACTTCTGTTCACTGGCATTAGCAGCCAATGACAAAAAGCAAAAGATTTCCTCTCCCATCTCCTGTTCCAAGAGGCATTTAGCCACCCACAATAAGAAGCAGGCAATAGGAGATCAGGGATGATATTTCCCCTTCAGCATATATTCTCTCTGAACTTTTTAAATGGGTTGGGAGCCTCTCAAGGACAGAATTTTTAAGTTCTGCCTGCACAAAATGATCCAAATATTTTCTAGGTATGTATAATGAGAGCAAAGAGGCTGCACTAAACCCAGCACTATGAGGATAACCTGACTGTTGAAAGTAGCATGGTAGGGATAACACCCTGGAGTATCACCATGAGATGGAAGCACCTCATCCAAACAACTCTAGACATCTGTGGTCAGACAAGGAATATCCATGAAGCCAAAGGTAGATAGGCATGCCTTTTTGGTTCCTGTAGGAGTCTCATACCAAACTCTCAGAGTCCGTTTTTAATACCTCATTAAATAGCAACAATTAGGCTTTCTTACTTTGACCCTTTTAACTAAGTGCCTAGCATCTAAAATGTGAATTAAAGCAAGTAAAATAAATGTAAGAAAGGCTTCTTACCCTTATCTGTAATAATTTCCGATGCACCTTCTGCAGTACAAATACATGTAGATGTGGCACTTAGGAATACAGTTTAGTAGTGAGCTTGGCAGTGCCAAGTTAATGATTGGACTCAGTGATCTTGGAAATCTCCAACCTAAACAATTCCTAAACAAGTCTACATAGCAGACTTCCCAGTTCTGTTCCAATGAGGAGTTAATACAGCCCTAGCTCTATGTTCTTTGTGGGGTCATAGCATCATCCTGATCAGCAGTTTGGATCAGGTCTACTTGAGAGAAGAATAAGTGAACTGACCATTTGGTTGTACTCAGTTGAGTTCAAAGGAGGGGAAGGTTTTGGATCATTTCCTCATTATCAGTCCCTGGCTGCTCCACCTCCTCTTCTCAGTGTGCCAACATAACTTATTCCAAAGCTTGTTGGGGTAGGGGATAGAAAGGGAGAACAAGGCAGACAGCCAGGGGATGGTCTCAGTCCTAAGGTGTTAGAGTATGACAGCCATGTTTGGCCAATACCCTAGAAAATTAATTCAAGATGTTCAGGCTAACAGCATCCAGTTCAACTCTGACACTCTATCCATTGGGTACAGTGGGGATACAACATGCATGCATCTCCTGGATACACAGCAGTACCTGTAATTCCTGTCCTACACAGGCCAAAGGTCACATGTACTTGAGACCCCAAAGCTGCGGCTGTGCCGAGACAGATCTAGGGCTCATAGATAATATTTTACATATCTCTGACACTAACATATGACTCGTAAGTCCTGTTAGCATTGAACACCTGCAACATCAAGCAGGAGAGCAGCTTATTTCCAGGAGCAACCCCCGCCAATCCTCACATACTCTTGGGGTCTATTTTCAAAGAGAGATAAATGGTGCTTTTAATTAGCACCTTCCATTTTCATTTGAGCCTCAGGGTTTTTGGAGCTTGTCCCAAGAGGGAGACCAGGAATCTGAGGAAAATCAATCTTAATTCAAACCAGTAATAAAAAGCAGAACACTTGCTTCAGAGGGCTTTCAAAGAATGTCTTCAGCGTAAACTCTCCTTTCATAACCTTTGGCCTCCTAATGCAGTGAGGAAGAGACTCTAAGTGCATTCATTCTTGTTTCATTCCACTTTCTTAACATTTCCCATCTGAAATAGTAGAAATAAAGAGCAGAAGCCCATAATGGTTACATCTGAGCAGTGAAAACTTCAGGAGGAAACCTGAAAAAGTGAAAAAATAGTCCAGAGGCCTCTAAACAAACCAGCAGTTGAGCTATGATGCTGTTTCCCTAGATGATGATGGAAATACTGTATTCTTCATTGTCTGACCATTGTCTAGGAAAAGTCAAGAGATAGCTGGAGACAATGTAGCTTAAGCAACCTAAACACAGGTTTGGTGGACAATAACATAAATGAGGTTTCATAAAGCTTATTAGAATAATCTAAACCCCTTTCCACTTGTATAGGGCCAAATGCCAGAAGGTCACAGAACATCGACAGGTAAACTACTCCACAGACACCCCCTCTGCTCCTCTCCTGCCTCTTCCACCAATGCAGAATCTTGGCCCATTATGCCATTCGCTGTCATTGCACTATGCAATGCTTCCACTTTACATATGGAGAACTGCAGCTCAGAGGGTCTCATCTCACCAGGTTTCTGCCACATAAAAACCAGCTATAGTTTCATCTATGTAGGCCCTCTATGGACAATGGAGAGAGCATTAACATTAAAAGTAGTAACTTACTGTGTAATTACAGGTGATAACTACTGTGTAGGTAAGTCTCCTAGAATGAGATGACTCCCAGATATTTAAAGCAAGGTGAGACAAACCCTACCTTAAGTGGTTTTCTCAGAATTACATAAGAAGTCTGTGCTCAAATAAAGAATTGCTTCTCCTTACCTGAAGGCATCCTTGCCACATAAAATATGCTGCAGTTGCCCAGCATGCAGTGGAAGGTGCCAGGAGTTACACAGTTTTAGTCTCTGCATTTGATTCCATCTTTCTGGATGTCACCAATCTGACAGATCTGCCCAATACCCTCAGCAGTGCCTTCCTCAGCCAGACTACTTGAACCTATCCAGACTATCACTGGACATGCCTGAAACATCCCTCTGCCATCTTTCCCACAGTGCCTTCCAGGTGCAAGAAGCAGGCACAGCCAAGCTCTCTATGTCCAACCTTCTTGATGCCAAGAGGGGTGAATAAGTAAAATCATGCCATTACAGGGTGAGTAAAATCCCTGCTTATGCATCTCAAATTTGTTTTAATCTATAAATAGTACAAGATGAAAGCCATCAGAAGAGACTGACAGGCCTCCCAGAAACACACTAGTTAAGAACTCCTTGTTAAACTGAATTGCTCCATAAGGTCAACCATGCAACAAATACCACCAAAACGTAAGTTACAAATCTCAGAAGGAATGTTTATTCTCAAATGTAACACTGGCATCAGTGTACCAGGGAAAGCCAGACCTGGGGAGCAAAGATACTACTAAGACAATGAAAGAAGTTTCCACGCTGATCCTGTTCCAGAAGATTCAGAGCTTTGCAGCTAGGAAGGAGCACTCAGACAACAGGTGGGGCTGTAGATCTGATTCTTCAGACAAGAAGACAGGATGGAGTTGGTATCATTACCCATGCTGAAAATGCAAAAGGTCCCCAGATACAGAGTTCAGATACGAGAACAGACGCTCTGAACTTGTTGATCAACAATGAAAAAAGAGGATGCCACCGAGACCTCATCCTGGAACCTTTCCCGAGTACTAGCCCTGAGCAGCCACAAGCTCCCAGACTGCTGGCTCCAGAACCCACTTAGGATGCCAGAATTCTGGCTGTGCAACCTGACACATGCTTGCAGAAACCTGCTTCCCTAATTTAATGCAAGCTTGTAGAGTTTTGTTTCTGGAACCCATCCTGAGCAGCAGTGAGAAACTGCAATGGGACTGGTCCCAGGCTCTGCTATAGGTTTGTCTCACTCCACGTTCTAGCATGACCATACACCAGCAGCATCCTGGTTCTCAAGGCCACGGTGGATACAGTCAGAATGCAGTCTGTAGGGAAATGTAGAAGCACTGATCAAATTCTGCTTGTGCAGTTCTGGATCAGTAAATCCCTCCAGATACACCAAGGACATCTACATTGAGTAAAAATATTATTTTGGAACCCACTCTCAACATTTCCAAGACTTTTTAGAAGGGTGCAATGCACAGCAGTATATTTTTTCACAAAGGTTATTGGTAGAGTGCAAAACCTCAAAACCTACAGAGGCAGCGATGCTTTTTTCAGTGGAGAATTCCAGCTGAGGTCCAGAGGGCAGATCATCACACCCATACATACATCTGCCTCTTTAAAACTGCTTGAAAAGAGAATAGAACAGCAGAGAGCACCAGTTTGGGATGTTCCTGGCTGGACAGCCCTTGGGACTTCTTCAACAGGCTTTAGAGTCCAAGTAAGTTTATACAAAAAGATCCTATGCACAGATCAGAAATTTTCCACAGATTGTTGCCTATCAATCTGGGGCACTGTTTTTCTCCAGAGAAGCATCATGAGAAAGAAAGGACAAAAGGAAAAGAATATCTTCAAAGAGATCTTACTGCATCTCTACATCAGGACTCCAAATATTCTCTCTTTTTCTGCATACCTTGTCAGTCCAACACCGGTTATAAGAAGTCCTACACCCCATTCTAGATGGGCTCCCCATGAAGCAATACTCCCACCCAGGCCTGAGGAGCACAAGGAATGGGGATAGCTTCCAAATTTTTGTTACATTGTACACGCAGTATGCAGCAAAGCCACTTAAAAATAAATGAGGAAGAAAAAAAAGGGAAGGAAAACATAGAAAAAAGACCACATGACACAGTTCAACATCCTAGACAGGAGAGAGGACTTTTTTCATAGTTTCTCTGGACATTTTTCCCCAGGCCATCTCTTTACATAGACTTTACAGTTTCCTGATGTTGTAGCCTTTGGGAGAAGGCTCAGGGCAGCTATAGCCAACACAGCTAGAGTGCTTCAGAGACTGAGTGCTGGGGCTGGTTGTACTTGCTGACAGGGAGGTAAAAGGGTACACTTCAGCTGAGAGGTATTTGAGGGAGACAGACTATTAAGGATGCAGCTACACTAGGGCACATGACAGTGGCCTGGCTAGAGAGAGCTCCACAGCCACAAAGTACATGCCATGCCAGCTCAGCAGGCCACTGATTGCCTTGGTAAGAGGCAAAGTGTCACTACTGCAGCTCCTGTGTGGCCACTGGCCTCATCACAGGTACAAGAAGCCTTATCAGGCCAGAAAGCACAGGAATAGGGCAGTGCTGAGCACCAGCCACTTTTGTCCCTAAAGCTAGCCAAACAATTTATTTCCTGACTGCTGATCAGATCTCAAAATTTGTGCTTCTTCTGCAAAGTCATGTTTTCATTTTGGTATATTTTCCTTAGTCAGAAGGGATACGGGGCTCTTCATCTAAATCAGAACCCGGGTGAAAATTGAACTGAGAGCGGCATATAACTGCAGATCATTTCCACTTCATCTTATTTCAAGTAAATTACATTTCAAAAACACCTGGCAGAAGAAGCCAGGCCAAAGCTAGCAAAAGACAGACTACTCCAGGTGATTAATCTGTGATTGGGGTGGTGCAACCTGAAAGGTTTACAGCTACCTTTACTCTTCCATCCTGAGTATCAGCTAAGGCAGCTTGGATGCAACCCAGGATAGACGGAGATAGGGAGGGGAAAGAGGGAGATAAACGCCGTCTTTCTCTTTCTCTCTCAGTAAATCCCAGAGGGCACATTTCCGTGCCAGAATAAGCGTCTTTGTGAGGAGCGAAGGGAATGCACAGAGCCGCTAATGACAACAAAACTGGAAAGCAAAACCTCGGGCTGGGGAGCGCCTTCCTTCCTCCCTCCTCCGCAGCGCCGCGGCACCCTGGGCGGCTCTGCCGGGGGCGGACGGCTCGGGGCTGGGTGCCCTGACCTCTCCGGCTCTCCTGCCCGTCTGCTCCAACTTCCCTGCCTTTTTAAGGCAGGCTGCAGAAAAGGCAGCAGAACAGCCTTTATCATGCAAATAACAAGAGTAAATGGGCAAATTCCCCGGTGGGCACTTGAGTGAAATGCAGAGCTTCTGGCAGCGGGGAGGGGGGGTAGGGGAGGGGGTGCTTTATTTGCAGGTCTCTGTTCTAATTTAACTGCAATGGCAGCTAAAGGAGACACCAGGGACCTGCTCTCATCCTTGGCACTTCCCGTCGCCTGCCAGGGCCACAGGCAGGGAGCGCGAAAGGGGGAAGAGGGTGAGTGACGCCGCGGTAGAGCCGCGGTGAGGCTCCAACACCGAGGTCCGCGGCGCTCGGAAGACCGAATGATGCCCTGACTGGTGGGTACCTCCCCGCTCCCGAGGGAATCCTGGAAAAAGAGCAGGGGAGGAGCGTGAGCGAGGGCTCTGGAGGGAGACGCGTTTGATTCGCTCGCTCCCAAGGCTCCAGAGAGTGCCAGCTTCATCCCGTCTCTGGGAGACTTGAGAGCAGGCTGTTCGCCCAACACCCCCGTCAGCACCTGCACCCCGGCTGGGAGGGGGCTGCAAGCACGGATCAGGAGCCACCTCCTCATGGCAACAAAACCCGACAGCTACAGGGTCAGCGCTCGCTGCCGACACGACCCCTCAGGAACGCAGGGCGGGGGTGGGTCCCATCCCGTCGAGCAACCACCCCGAACACAGGATGACAGAGGAAATGGGCCTGGCATTCAGGGACCATACAGCTGACAACACACCTGCCGGTGCTGGTAACACCACAATGAGCTTACGGGTTCACGGGAGTGAGAACTGTGTATTGAATCACTACTTTTGGGTAGAGACCAGAGGAGACTAATGGACCCAGGCCATTTTGTGCCATGCTTCCTTCTGTAAAATGGGAATAGCACTCCTTATATGAACAGACACAGCCTCATGAACTGGGTGGGTAGTGAAACCTGTGCCAGGTACACAAAAAGAAAAAAAAAAACCAAAACAACACTTGGGGAGAACACCAGAGTACTCAGAAAAGAGTGAAGGGGAGACTTATTCTGCAGGATGAATGCAAATGAAAAGCAGCTAATGTAGTCAGAGCCAGAGGGAAGAGATGGTGTTAGGAAAAATCCACAATTCCGAACTTTTCCTTTTAAAAACAAGCCCTACCATGACTGGATTTGAAGCCTAAATCATCCTCAGTTATTTTCAAAGGATGTTCGGGGGCTATCCAGTCCATCAACTGCAAAGCCCAGCACATGAGAAGCATCCCCACTTTCCCAAAAGCTGTTGATGTCTTTTCCTATCCTGGTTTTCATCACAGTCTGCTCCGCTCAAATCCAGGATCTCAAAACATTTTGCATCAGTCCTCAGTGTGAACCTCACAGCTGCATGGGGATGATGGGAAAAAAATGCTCTTCTGTCCTTCAGATAATGTGAGAAACTGAGATGGGCAGAAGCTAAGTGACTGAGCCAAGACAATGGGACATACCAGTGGCAGAGCCAAACTTAGAAGGCGTATTTCCCTGCATGAAGCCACCCACTATGATCCAAGCTACAAAACTCTTCTTTCTTAAGCTCTGGGACCTAACCTTCCTCCTTCTCTCCCCATATCCAAAAAGTTAAAACAGTGGAGTCACCTGTCCTGCACATAGCACCTCCCAGTTCCAGAACTGGCACACTCGGGAGCAGGCGAGGATGCCCAGCTGGCTGCCGAGCCAGGCTGAGGGTCCCGCTCGCTGGCCTCGGGGAGGGCGGGGGACAAGGCGGCAGCCACGACTCATTTGGCATTCTGAGAGGCTGGTGCGCAGCATCCCCATGCCGGCAGGGGGTAAATGAGAGCTCAGACATGAGTTATTGGAGCACTTACGTTCCCAGATTCTCCAAAACGTTGGGAAAAGGACAAACTGTTTAGTTGTAAAGAGCCTGGGGGGTGTGAACGGGGGGGGGGGGGGGGGGGGGGGAAGGGG